>PVIU01011581.1:0-64095 GCA_004026605.1 Ondatra zibethicus
ACTTCCAACAGGGCAGGGCACCATGCCCTCTTTCAAGGAAGAAGGGGGAGGGAGGAGGGGTGGGGGGGTAGTGGGAGGGAACCGGGAGAAGGGGAAGAAAGGAAAAAAAATTTTATTTCTTTAATTATGTTCTTGAATGGAAAAAAATAAAACAAAACAATGTATGGAAAAAAAATATAAACATCAAAAAAAACATGCTATATAAAATGATAATTGTATTTAAAAAAAAAAAAAGAAGAAGTGTTACTATTTTCCCAGACAGGAAAGAACAAATTGTAAGAGTACCAGCCTTCTCCTTTCCCAGTCCCTCAACTTTGGCAACAGAAGGTCTAAGCAGCTCAGGAGGAGGCCACCTAGGTGATGGGGAGGTTAAGATTAGGAGCCCTGTCTAACAGGTGGTATTGGGAGCAGTGAGCCCCCAGATCCTGAATTTCTTGTAAACGACTTGTTTTCCCCTGATCTGAGTGCCTACAGCTGCTCTGAGCATGAGACCCTCAGGAGTTCCTGATGGCAGGGGAATGGTTTCTGGTGCGTTTGGCTGGGGCATGGCTATCCCTATATAAGCTGCCCCTGGACACAATAAAGGGGGCATTCTTGGGGCATTCTGGCATCAAGGATGACCTGTGTCCGTGTCTCTATGTGTGTTTGTGTGCTTCAATCTCCAGCCCCTTGCCCGGTTCACGAACTGTATGGCTGTGCATAGCGCACAGACAGGCGTGGTGCGCTGCAGGTAGGGGTGGAGGTAGATCTTGCTCTCTTGAGACTGAAAGTACATGCTTGGTACTCGTGCTCATTAACTACTCTCCCAACCCATAGGAGCCACTGCCAAGGGTACCCTCTACATAAACTTTACCTTCAACCTGTTGCCCTAAGCCTTCACTCTCACTAGGTTTATAGCCATTCCTTTTAAGGGGAGGCTTTCATTCTGGAACCTACAGTTACAAGGTTTTCCCTGAACTAAATAGCAGTCATGGTCCTGGTTCATAGTCTGAACACAAACTCTGACTCCATTAGAGCTTTGACCTCAAGTCTTCAACCTGCATGGTACCCACAGAACATCAGGATGCTTGGACACCATCAGCACGTGTGTCTTGAACTCATCACACCAGCCTCATTCTTCCCACTTAAGCCAGCCCAATCTGCTTTGAAACAAACACATCCAAACTACATCACTCATCATCTAAAACTTTGAATGGGTACCTTTGCTTCTCAAAGCCTTAGTTTCCTAGTCTGTGAGATGGAACAAATGTGCTCAGAGACATCGGTTAGGATGATTAATTGGTAGACTATACAAGCAGCCTTCACTAAGACATATGTAGAGATTAAAATGTTTAACTTCACTAACAATCAGGATATACAAATTAATGAGCCAATGATACATCAACCTAGCAAATAACAGAATAGTTGTCAGTATCGATTTTTAGGAAAGGCTTTCTCCTACGTTGTAGTAGAGATATATGATAGTAAAGTGGTTTTTTATGAGAATTTGGTAGTATCTGCTAGAAAATGTATGTACAAGCTCATTGATCTAGGGATTTTAATTACAGGAATCTATCCTCCAAAAAAAATAATTGCACACGTGCATAAAAGGGCTGACTGTACAAGATGCTGATTGCGGCATTGTTCAAAATTGTGAAGAAATAGAAAGAACCTAAATGGCCGTCAATAGAAACAGCTAAACAGACTGTGTTGTTTTCATCTAACAGAGAAGCTAGGCAGCAATGGAAAGAATACAAGCAATCTGTGCACATGACCATAAATATATGCCCACGACCCCCTGGAAAGAAAAATCAAGTCAAAGAGTGACAGTCATGGTGCTGTACTATTTATATTTTTAAGCCACAAAACAGAACTATACTTTCAGCCTCTCCTTCCTCCCCCACCTCCACGTCATAAAATAGCTGAAAAGAATAAGTACCAAAGGTGAGGAGAAGAAGCCTGGAATGAGGATTAGAGACTAGACTAGTCATGAACCTAATTTGTACTGTTTTATTTTTATCCATCTTACTTTTCTAAGAGGAGTTTAGCGGTGTGATTCAAAATGAATAAATAATTCCAATGTTAGCGTCTTAATTTGACAGATAGACCACAGTAATGTGAGTTGTTAACAATTATAGAAAATTGGGTGACAAGAATACAGGAATTCTCTCAACTCTGTTTGCATCTTTTCTGTAAATCTAAAACTTATTGCAAAATAAAAGGGATTATTGTAAAATGGCAAAGTCAGCTGAAATACAAAACATGAAAGGAATTATTATTATTTATTATTATTATTAGAGTCTCAGTTTCTTCCCCTGTTGCTGTGATAAAAATTCTTTGATTTGAACAACTTAAGGGCCAAAGGGCTCATAGTTCAAAGTGCAGTAGGTCACTGCAGGAAAATCAAGGCAGCCTGAGCTTGGAGCAGCTGGTCATATGACATCCACAGTCAAGAAAGGGAGAGTGCTGAGCCTACTTTCTCCTTTTACACACTCCACAAAGTCTGGCTTAGGGAATGGTCCCACCCAGAGTGGAAGGATCTCCCCACTTCAATTAATGCAATCAAGATAGTCTCCCACAGGTATGCAAAGCACATCCCAAGGTGATTCTAGATTCTATTGACAGTTAACAATTAACCATCACAATAGATTATATGTGGCCACAAAAAATAAATCAGCCAGATTATATTCTGCCATGTGTTGATCTCCAAGATAAACAGACCAAAGGATAAAAGAACACTGCATGTGTTCCCAATTACATACAAAAGAAAATAGAGCCTATGAATATTCCTAACACCTAAATGATTGTAAAATGGCAAGAAAGTTCATATCATAAACCAGGCAAACTTGTGTAAACAGTCACATAGTAAACACTTTAGACTTGACAGCCACAAAGCATATGTCACAATGATTCAGTTCTGTCACCATAGCATGAAGCAGTCAAAGGCAGCATACAACTGATGGGATGTGAATAAAGTTCAAATAAAACTTTCTTTACAAAACTAATCTCCAGGGGGCCTGGGGAGATGGCTCAGTGGGTAAAGGGTAAGTACTGCTGTCTGGGGGACAGCCTCCAGCAGCACAGTGTCTTGAAAGAAATCCGTGGAGTTGACATAAGCTAAGACTTTTCTATCTGAGGGGGTTTAGGGAAAAAGCACTCACACACTCACTCAATGGCTTCCTTCTTTATTCTCTGCTCTTCTGTGGTCTTTCTCTGCTGTATACTTTCTTTCTACAACTTATATATCCCAACAATGTTTTTCAGGCAATATAAGAATCACAATGTGGTTACATTCTGTTTTTCAAGTGAATGATGATCATGAATACAAAACAAACAGTAAAAAAGATCATGTTTTCCATCTCCCTCACATGATTAAACATTTTATGTATTACAGGTGAAAAACAAATTATCCTAAGAAAGCCACATACACTCATACCCAAGCAACTTTTTATAGATTAACTGTGTGGGCAACAAGGTATTCTTCTCAGGTCTTTTGCTGGCAGGCTACATTTTTCCAGTTACAAAGAAAGGGCCAATTACTGTATTACTTATCTTGAAAGGTAATCTTATAAGGAATCTTAAAGGAATCACAGACCTAAACTTTTCTATATGAAAAAGAATCAGTCAGCTCTACTTTAAAATTTTAGGGTACATACCCACTCATCAATGTTTTTTTTATATATATCAGGAGATTGAGGGCAGAAATCGGTATAAGGAATTAATCATCACCTTTGGTCATCAACCAGTCCTAGCAAGAAAGATACATCAGCCAATGATAACTGGGCTGCCTTGTTCTTATTCCCTGACCTTAACGAGTTCCACATTCAACTAAGAATCTTTCTAAAACTTTAGATTGTCTTCTTGTGTTTTTTACCTCAGAGCTATTTAGCAAAAATATCTTAGTCTAACTTTGTTATTTTCAAAGCTTTGCTTCAGCTGTGATACACTATGAAACCTGTGAGCACATCTCCAGACATTAAGGTTAAAAGAATTTAAACTAGCTGGGCTACAGGGACTCAAGTGTTAATCATTAATTTGAGCTACAATCTTTGCAGCTCCTTAGGTGAAACTCACAGGCTCTGGCTAGGTAACATTTCCTTGTTTATTTTTATTCATCAAAACTCTGTATAAGCTATCATTATTATTATCAATCAGATAGTACAGCTTGGAGAAGAATCATCTTCTTGACAATCCATAGATTAAAAACACCCAATAGGACAGGATGTTTCCAAGAGACAAACACACTATATTACAGGCAGTGGAGATATTCCCACATCCATTCACCCCATGCTAGATACCAGAGGAATATTTCAGAAAAAAAAAAAAAACATGTAAAAGCATAGCAGAAGCAAAAGACATTCTGAGGTCTATAGTCCCAGGGCCTTACCTAAATGAGATTCACCCATCAAGAGAATTTCCTCCTGGTGGGTTGACACCTGGAACTTCAGTTGCCACCTGCTGCTTCTCTGGCATGACCACTAACAGATGAGGACCTGAGCTCAAAAGAGCCCATGTAAAAGATGAACTTGATAGCATGTATCATTACCCCAGTCCTCCTGCATAGACCAGCTATCAGCAACAGAAGAATCTTTGCAAGCCAGTGGGCCAGCTAGCGCGGCATACCCAGCAGCTGACTAGGAAAGCCCATCTCAAATAAGGTAGAAGGAAAGAGTCAACACTCAGGACTGTCCTTGACTCCACATTGGTGCTGTGGCATGCATACGCTCACCTAATAGGTTTCCTGTACCCCATCTTAGGTTTCTCCACAACACAGTAAGCCAGATCGAGCTGAATTAAAAAGTAAAAGACCAGGTTTATTCTGAGCAAAAGCAACTCCTGGGTGAGTCCTCCAGGTCCCAGAGATTGAGGCAGGAAGGGCAGGGGAAAAAAATCACATAGCTGGTCTAAAGGAGGGCTCTTATGCACCCTAGTCGAGGGGTGATGACGTTTCCTCCATAAACAGGGTTTGTGCCCAATTATAACGCTTTAGGTGGGGATTGGGGCTAGCAACTTCATGGGAGGAGCTGTTGCCATCGCCAAGAATGTCGAAGTGGGTATTTTGGCCGTTTTCTTTGTTGTAGATTCTGAAAGGGCGGGGTTTGGAGAGGCAGGAATGGGACTCTGTCGGAGCCGACCTGTTCCAGCAGTGGAACGAACACCGCCCAAAACTGCAAACCCCAGGATAGATTTCGCTAGTGGCCCATAGTTTTCCAACTTCTGTTAAAACAAAAGTGAACTGTTTTCTGCTAGAAATAATTTACCCTAAAAAAGGTGTTCTCTCTTTGAAAAATAGCATTAATAAGCAATGATCTAATGCAGTACCTGGTGCAGAGCTGTGTTTAATGGAGTTTCTTCCTATCACCACCATCCTGCAGCTGAAATCCCAGCACGCCTACATGGTTAACCTGCCAGGTTATGACAATTACCGTTCCACGCGACCCAGGGTGCCATTCCACTTTCAGATTCTGAACCAGCTGCTGGGGAGGGATGTGAGACTACGGCAGGTGCTGGAACTTGCCACCGAAATAAACTCTGTTGCCCTTCTTTGCTTCCAGCTCCTGCAGAGGCCTCCCAGGGGGGGACTCAGGCAGGTACAGGAATCTTCCAAAAATCACTGGGCCCTCTCAGGAAGAACCTCTGAGGGGTATGTTAATTAGCAGACAGGCTGAGTGACAGGCTTTGGAACGATTTGCTAACGGCTTTCTCCCAAAGCTTATTAGGGCACTTATTAACGGTACAACAGTACATTACGTTTCTGAAATCCTGATCTAAGCAGAAAATTAAAATTATTTGCTAAATGACCTAATAGAATTGAATAAAACATGCTGAAAAGATGAAAAGAAAAACTGTAATAGATTACCCTGAAGAATTTGGCTTTAAAAAACAAAAACAAAAAACCTTACTCCTGTCACTGAGAGGCAGCAGTGTGCCCTTTGTCCCACTTTAATGGGCCTCTCTGATGACTGAGAGTCACCAATGTCACCTGTAGAATGGCAAGAATGGGCAAACTGCACACCAGCTTGGGGCTGATAACTGGGGTCCATTTTCCAGGTTTAAATCCCAGAGCCACCAGCAAGTGCACAACTGTCAGTCTCCTTGTTCAGACCTCCCCTCCCCTCCGTTAATCCCACTGCTTCAAACACTAGCCCCTAATTATCTCCTGACAACCTGCTCAACACAGTCACCACAATGTCTACCCAAGTGTTCCTTCTGAAAGTCAAGTCTGATTCTGTCACATTCCACAGATGTTCAGAAGTTCCCCAGTGCTCAAAGACCCAAACTCCATAGAAATAATTCTCAAACTGTAGCCCCTGGACCAGCAGCATCTCTGGGGTGTTGTTAGGAATACAGGAATGTCCAGGCCCCACCCACAGTTCCTAAGCCAGAAGTCCTGTGGGTGGAACCCAGACACCAGTCTCCACAGCCTTCCTAGGCAGTGATTCCCATGCAGGCTCACAGTTAGGAGCCATTGCTTGGTGTAGAAGAAATGGTCTCATCTGACCTTCATTTGCCTTTATTGGTGGGAGTCACATGCACTCCCACCAACCCTCACTCCATCGTCAATCAACAACACAGCTTTCTGACCATCTCTAGCAAACTGAAGACCCACACCTGGCTGCCCCTTCCGCTGGGACTCCTCTCCCTTGCTTGGTAAGCACCAAGTCCTTCAGCACTCCAACATGACAGCATCCTCTATTTTCCCATTTGAAGGGCTTCCTTCTTTTCTAACCACCTGTGAGGGTTCATGTTGACTGTCAGTTTGACAGGATCTGGGATCACCTAGAAGACAAGTCTCTAGGGAATTATCTAGATCCGGTTAATTGAGATGGACAGATCCAATCTAACTTCCAGAGACAACAGAAAGGAGAAAGGACCTGCGCTCCAGCTTTGATTTTCATCTGCTTCCTGACTGTGGGTGCAGTGTGCTCGGCTGTTTCAAGCTTCTGCCACCATGCCTTCCCCATCATGGTGGACGGTACCCTTGAACTGAGAGCCACAACGAACCCTTCTTTCTTAACTTGCTTCTTGTCTGACTTGTGTCATAGCTACAGGACAGGTAACTGAACTGGCACATGATCCCATATCTTCAGCCACTCTGAGAATACCTTTTCCTACGAGGTCTTGGAAGGAAATTTTCCTCCTCATCAGTCCTTGCTTACCTTTCTGTGTTTCTCTTGTTGTCTGTTTATCAACTGAGGCACTGAGGCCAAAATGACATCTTCCCAGGAAGGAACCTGGGTCAGAACCTGTTTGTAAGTTAGTGCTTAAAAACACTTGCATATCAATAAGTTGTATCAGAATGGATGTGTGGGGAAAGTTTTACTAATGCAATTCATAGATTCATTTAATTGTACATGCTCCCAAAGAAACAAAGCTATTCAAAACATCCCCCTTCTCCACCTGCCCCCATCCATGGAAAGATAACACTTTGACTCTGTACCTTGCATACACATGATCAAACTGGCATGTGTTTTTAGCATAAGCTAACAGTTCACTTAGCTGGAAAAGACGTGAGAACAGAGGTATTGCCAGCCAGCCTAGGCAGAGTTTGCAGCAGCCAGCAGAGGCCCAGATGTTCAACAGCCATCCCTTCTGGGCATGTGAGGCCCAGGTGATGTACTTATCAACACAGGACCTATCTGAAGTCATTCAGCTTAACAAGAATCAAAATCAACTCTAACAGGCAGCATCTAAGGCCACTTAACTGGTCTCATTTGGAAATTAATACCTTTCCAGGGGAACGCCAGCGTGACGAACCTCAAAGCCTTTGAAACAATAGCAGCATAGACTTTACAGCTCTGAGAGATACTTCTATTTAGTCTTTCCTTTTGCTAGAATCAGGAGCTTTGTAAATTCCTATTGAAAATGTAGACGAGGGGATGCATTGAATGCCTTCTGATTACTCCTTGGCTCCCTTCCCTAATATTTTCTTTGGATAAATTCAAAGGAAACAAAGGAGAATGGACTGTCTTCATTCACTTAGTGGCTTTGTGTGTGTGTGTGTGTGTGTGTGTGTGTGTGTGTGTGTGTGTGTGCATGCGTGTGTGTGTATGTGCGCGTGTGTGTGTATGTGCGCGTGCGTGTGAGAGAAAGGAGGGTCTCCCATCTTGGTGATGTTTGTGATCTGGTATAAAGGTCAAGCTTCAGAATATAAGGCATACCTGACCTGTGCAACCCACAGGCTAACAGTGTTTTTCATGCTTTTAAATCATTGGGGGAAAATAATTGAAAAAAGAATTTCTGATACATTCAGATTATGTGAAATTCACATTTCAGGGTCCATAAATAAAGTTTTGTTGGAAAACAGCCATGCTCATTTATCTACATTCTCAAACAGCCTACACACACACACACACACACACACACACACACACACACACACACCTTGACCGCCTTTACATAATGACAGAGTTGAGCATTTATAATGAAGGCCATATAGGTGACAGGGACTGAAGTGGTTACTGTCTGGCCCCTTATAGAAAGTTTCCCACCCCTGGGATGGGAACAGGTGTAAAAGGGTGAGTCTGGTCGTCACTGTGGAAGAGCCTCTTTCTAATTAACAAGCAGATGGACAGGGCAGCATGCTCACTTTTCTGCCAAAGTGTTGCTGACTGTTGCTTCAAAGCACAAACCTGACTTTAGGACTGAAAACCACTCTCTTCTTGCCCCTCTGCTAATCAACAATTGACCACCACTTCCTCCACCCAAGCAGAGTCCCTTGACCTCCCGTATCTACCGAGGACCATATTTGATCAAGATCCTAGGAACCAAAGGATATTTTGGACATTTTCAGAGGATACCATCCACTTGCCCTTTCATCTCTCAGGTCCTGCGGCATTGGTAATGATGCCATTTAGCACTTAATTGCTAAGTGTTCTGTCTTTTTTAAATGCATTCTGGCAACTGTTTTCTATCTTTTAATAAAGGATTACAGTTTCTTGGGTTTTTTAGTGGTGTATATATAAGGAAGAACAATGACGGGGATAAGATGTCATCCTAGGTTGGAAGAATTCAATCCATGATGTATCCTTGCCATCTAATAATGGCTTCCCAATCTCCCCTATGGTGGTTCTGTCGCTCTGAAATGGAAGTGACAGCTCCCATTTCACCCTTGTGTGTAAGGATGTCTTAGCTCCTCTTCTTGACGAAAGCAAATTAAAGGAGAAAGGGTTTACCTTGGTTCACAGTTCATAGTACCGTGTCAAGGAACTACCACAGCCAGAGCTTGGGGCAGCTGGTGACTTTGCAGCCACAGTCAGGAAGCAAAGAATGACAAAAACTGCTACTCACTTCCCTTTCTCTGCTTTATTCAGTCCAGGACCCACCCAGGCAATAAAATGGTCCCATCCACATTGAGAGAGGGTCTTCCTTCCTCAGTTAACCTAACTGAGGAAATCCCAGGAGTGTAATGGTGCACACCTTTAACCCCAGCACTGGGGAGGCAGAGGTAAGCAGATCTCTGTGAGTTCCAGGCTAACCTGGCCTATATAGTGAGTTCTGGGATAGTCAAGGCTACACAGTGAAAATCCCTCACATGCAGGCCACATGGCTCCTTTCCTAGACAATTCAAGGTCAATCTGACAAACAATACAAATACAAACAATACCTTCAAAAAGGACTTCACAAGGATCAAGGACTCTCAGCCTGAAAAAAGGCAGCCAGGTTGTGTCCTGGAGAGTCTGGCTCAGTTGTCCTAGGTAAGGCCTGAGAATTTGCCTTTGCTGTCTGTGATAGCAGAAAGAACAAAAACTACATACAAGGATGCCTTGTGATTTCCTAATAAAGAAAGGATGACAGTGGTGACAATGACAGCGATGATGGTGAGGACATGTGGGAGTGGTGGTGTAATGTCCCTAGGACTTACATTTTACATCACATGTAAGTTTTTCTATTCCAAATTCATTTGAACCCTGGAAGATGGGATGCTTTCTGCATAACCACGCGGAAAAAACAAAATGAGTGTGCTTAATTCTGTCACACGAGTCAGGAACAATTTTACTAGCAGGAAATATGACTATATTATGTGCATGCAGGTTTCTGCATCTCAGAAAAACAACAAAACATAAAACACTTCTTTAAAAATTCACATTTTTAAATTTCCCATTAATATTTATTGTTCTCTCATTTGGGGCTGAGTTTAAAGATTTATGGGAGGAAAGCGTTAGGATAGAGAAAGCTGCATCTTGGGATCTTGATATTATTGATGGGCAAAGAGAAGGCCACTGCGCTGTGCTTCAGAGTTTCCTGAGAGCAAGGTGTGAGGGGCAGTGGTGCAGCATAGCTGTCAAGTCAGTGTTACCAGATGAGCTTGGTGGCACAGGCATTTGGGTAAGGTCACTGTGGCACACTCTACCACACTGCAAGAGAGTGGGCCACATGCCAGTGTGGGTGTGCAGTGTGTGTGTGTGCGTGCATGCATGCATGCATGCGTGTGTGCAAGACAGAGAGAGAGAGATGGAGGGATGCCTGTGTGTGGTCTTGTGTGCATGTGTGCGGCCAGAGGTTGATCTCAGGTACTATCTTCTATGGCTCACCACCACCTTTTTTTTTTTTTTTTGATACTAAGTCCTGCTGAACCTAGAACAACTCAAGGATTCATCAAAACAAGCTTAAAGGATACTGCTTGTACTTTAGAATTTCTCTCTCTTTCCGTCTATCCCTTTTGTGTTGCTACAACAGAATACCCAAGACCGGGGGGTGCAGCGAATAATTTGAAAAAAAAAGGTTTCTTTGCCTCACAATCTTTGTGGCTGACAGTCCAATCTGTGTGACTCTATCACACTTGATCTTTAGCTGTGTCACAACACTAAGGGTAACATCACATGGAGGCTGCATGTGTCAAGGAAAGAGAACTTGTCAAGGATGCCAGATCAATTTTTGACAACCTGCCCTTTCAAAAACCAATCCGGGATTTAAGGCTGACTCTCTGAGATGAAACCCGTATCTGAGCCTGCTCAGGAAACCAAGAACCTGAGACTAGAGAAGCCATGGACCTAGAAAGAAAACCAAAGACGACCAGACTGCTAAGGGGACATAAGAATAAAATGACTGCTAATGTCATCCTGGCACACTCATAGACCAGCTTCTTGGTCAGCCATCATCAGAGAAGCTTCCTCCTGTCATAAATGGAAACGAATACAGGCACCCACAAACCTGACAGCATGCAGAGAGCGAGAGACCTTGGAACACTGAGTCCTAAACAGGATGTCTCCAGCAAATCCCCTCAAGACACAGAGAACTTGGTGGAAGAGGAGGGAGAAAAACTGTAAGAGCCAATGGGGATAAACAATACCAAGGAAACAAGGCCTTCTAAATACAACAGGGCTGGAGCTGGAGAGATGGCTCAGTGGTTAAGACGCTGGTTGTTCTTCCAGAGGTCTTGAGTTCAATTCCCAGCATCTACATGGAGGCTCACAACCACACGTAATAAGATCTGGTGCCAACTTCTGGCCTGCAGGGACACATGCAAGCAGAACGTTGTATAAATTATATATATTTATATATATATATATTTGTATATATATACATACATATATATGAAGAGAAAGAGAGTTTAAGTTAAAAAAATTTAAAAACATAACAGGGCTGATACATGTATATCACATATGAAATCAAAGAGACTGTGGCAGCATGCACAGGGCCTGCACAAACCTAAGCCAGACAGGGTACCAGAGCTGAGAGAGACCCATCTCAAACCCAGAACCTATCTCCAACATTCACATTGACAACCACCACAAAGGAAAAATAGTTTTCTCCATCAGAGTCTCACCGGCTATACACTCTTAAGGGTACACTCCATGTACAGCAGTGATGGCCAATACAAAATCAACTCAGTGATATTTTTGGAGGGTTTTTGTCTTAAAATGCTTTGTCTAGACTTTGTATTAACCTTCCATTTCTTTGTTTATGAAATATGGCTTCCAATTTTGTGCTTTTCGTGGGATTTCTGTGTATGCAAGTGAGTGTGTCTCTGCCTCTGCATCTGTATGTGTTTCTTGTGATTTTTCTGTGGTTCTTTTTTTCTGGTTTGTTTTGTTTGTTTGTTATTTACAAATTATACTATTATGGTTTGTTTGGGGTCTGGGGAATTTTTTCGTTTTTTAGTTGCCTGTTTTCTAACAAGAGAAAGAAAGGGTGTGGACTCGGGTAGATGGGGAAGTGTAGAGGATCTGAGAAGACTTGGGGGAGAGGAAACTGTGATCAGAATATATTACATGAAAAAATATATTTTCAATAAAAAATAAAATTATAAAAAGAAAGAAAACCAATCCACTGCTGTAAAGAAGACTTTAATCCCCTCCTAAAGACCTTTCACTTTCCTTAAAAGCCTCTACCCCGGAACACTGAAACTTCAGCATGGGAACCTTTAAGGGGATAAGCCAAATCCACACCACATCATCTTCACACACACACACACACACACACACACACACACACACACACACACACACACACACACACGAGGGAATCACTCAGCCTCAGCAAGTCATTGGTTCCCAAAAGGACCTAACAGATGCATGATTCTTAAACCCCTAAGTCCCTTAGTACCTCTGTAACTTTTTCGTGGAAGCAATAACATAATAAATACAGACACCTAACAAGTATACTTATTAAGTAACTAAATCCAAACAATTTAATAACTCCTGACTTTATGTCCTAACATAATGGAATTAATAGCAGATTTAACAAAGAATTGCATAATTGAAAGAAAAATATTTTTAAGTTATTCTCAAATAACTAACCACTTCTCAGCCTTTGGCTATGATCAAGTATAGACTCAAATAACTATGATCATTTATTAGTCATTTATTAATGTGTGTACCTATTGGGTACTGCAAACTTCTCAAATCTTGCAATCAGAGTGGGTAGAGGAATACTCATCTGTTGTGTGATATTTTGTTTGTTTCTAATAAATAAAGCTTGCCTGGAGATCAGAGGGCAGAGTTAGCCACTAGTTAACCATAGTGGCCAGGGCAGTGGTGGCACACACCTTTAAACCCAGCACTTGGAAGGAAGAAACAGGAGTTCAAGGCCGTCCTGTGCTACACGAGATTGAAAAAAAAATGTCTAAAAGAGACACAGAGCCAGGCAGTCATGGTGCACACCTTTAATCCCAACACTAGGGAGGTAGAGACAGGAATATAAGACTGGTGGAGACAGGATCCCTGCCCCAATCTGTCTCGAGATTCATAAAGGTAAGAAGTCTCTCTAGTGATTGCTTCTCTGATCTTTCAACTTTCACCCTAATATCTGATTCCAGGTTTTTATTTAATAAGACTAATTAGGATTGCACTTCCCTTTTCTCTTGTTCTACACTGATTTATACTCCATTTTAATCACAGTGAGGTCTAAAAATCACAGCTTTGCAAAGACTGACATCATCCAAAAGGCTATAGCTTGATCTATTGTTAAAGCTATGACCTGCCCTGAGGCGGCAGATAACATGACCCTGAGAATGTTGTGTTTCCCTAAAAACGCTTAAACAAATACCCTGTAGCGGAGATAACTAGTTTAAGAGAAAAAAAAGGTTTATGTCAAACAAGAATGAGAAGCTGAGTTGCTGAATTAGGAGTCCAGCATAACTGTGCATCCAGACCCCCAGCACTGAGGTAGTGGGGAAGGAAACAATGACCCTTAAAGCTCATTGGCTACATTCAGTGAGAGAGCCCACAAAAGCAAGTAGTCATCTGACACTGGCCTCTATCTGGCCTCCTCACAAAAGCCCACACATGGGAACACACACCCAGATGTACATGTTCACACTCACACGTGTGTGTGCCCACACACGCGCACACACACACACACACCACATAGCATCGATGTGCACTTGCCGTGGTGCTCTGCTACACTTTGGCACACAGTTCAGGATCTATTGAACATACGTAGCATTGTCTTGGATTCGACTTCTGATATGCTCTTTGTTTAAGTAGGGGAAGGAGAGATTTGGCCAGCTTGCCAAGAGTTGTCACGGGTAAAGTGTCTCAATCTGGGGAGAAGGGCTTGTGAATGTCTGGATAGAGGTTACATAGAAAAACTAGTCAGTGGATGGCCTACCCTGGCTATTGTATTTTACTTCTCATGATCTTCGACAATCCCTGCCTTCACTGAGGGCCAATAATGCTCCTACCTCTAGCCACAGAGACACCTAAATGCTAACAGCAGCATCCTTCTACTGTGTGTCTCTAAAAGAAAAGCCAAACAAGGATTTGCCTCTTATTCTCTCTTCAGGATGTCTATTATCTCCTCTGTTCAAAGCCAATGTCTATTACCAACTTCTCAGCCAACATGGCCGGAGATGAAAGATTCTGTAGTCATTCTCCTACATAACAAATCGCAAAGCTGCTTTACCCTATTCCCTGATTGCCTCTGTTTCAAGACTCATTGTTTCTAACTATCCCAGGCACATACGAATTTCCTCTTTATGCCTCCACTCTTCCATTCCTGGCAAACACTTAGCCGTTTATTCATTTTTATCAACACAAACATCGGTAACACTTCGGAATAATCAGTTCCACTATAATAGCTCATTCATTATTCATTGCAATAACCTTCAACTCAGTCCACATTGATAAAGCCAAGAGAGAAGCGGCTCAGACACCCATTCGAGGACCAGGTGTGCACACCCAGAAAGGCCATGGGAAGTCCTCTGCACAGAGGACAGGCAAGATGGCTAGACTGTGCTGTGCAGACCACAGCACATCTCCAGGTTCTTTCAGAAAGAGCCTCAGACCCATCAGACTATCCAGAACTCATTTCAAATCTCCCCAGAGATTTCCTGCTGTTTCCACGGAGAGAAAATGTGTTTTCCTCTTTTTGTCCCTGTAAGAAGAGGGCAATTCTCCATCAGACGCCCAAGCTTGAATCCCAGCTGTGTGCTCCATTAACAGATGACCAAAAGCAGTAACTTAGCCTCAGTTTCTCCATCTGCAAAGAAGCTATTGTTCGTTTTCTACCTCTAAACTGTGTGACATAGTAAAGCTGTGTGAGCTGTATAGCAAAATAGTGCAGAGCCCACCAGCCCACCCACACATGAAAGGAATCTCAACTCACAAGTATGGCATCATCTGAATGGCTAATGGCAGCCAAGAACATGTACACGTGGATTTTTCAACGCAAACTTTGATTTTATTGGGACCATTATTTCATTTCCTGTGTCAGTACCCATCTATAAGTCACCTAAATCCCTCTAAATTTCTACAAAAAGGGGAGTCACAGAATAATGCTCCAGCATAGGGTTGCAAGGATTACACAGCCATCTCTAATGCATGGAAAGTATTAATATAGTATCTGGGTCATATGAAATACATAGCAAATGCTTAGTGAGGAACTTTTAAAATCATTAATCTCACCATTTGGGATATTTTCCTACTTCAACTATATACATTGTTGATAGATGTTTAGCCAGAGAGTCTACCCTGTGCTGGAGGTGTCCATGGGACTTGTAGTCAGGCATCTTAACTACTTCCCATCACAAACCTGTCTTTAGCTGCAGATGAGCTCTATTAGAGTGATTTCCAAGGTTAGCAAAGTCCCACACAAGGGTATAAGGTTATCCTTAACACAAATTTCTCCCCTTGACCTAGAAACCACCTTATGTCAGAGCAACAGAGCTCAGAGGGTGTTCTATGGGAGCAAGACACAGCACAATCCTGCACACTCATGGAAAAGACTCTCATGATCTCATCACTGGAGACACAGACCAAAATGTGGGCCCTGACAGACACGTGTGTGCTCCCAGTATCTCTCATGGCTCACCTGAACTTCCCCGCCCAGGGCAGCCTGTCCATGCTCTGTTTTCTTCTCCGTCCTTGCTTCTGTTGCAGTCTGTTGCCTTCTTGGCAGCCCCACAAATCTTGGTATTTCTGTGGACAAGGCCCAGACAGACAGACACCGAAAAACACAAGGAGAAAGAACTGAGGACTGACAGATCACTACAGCTTTCTCCCCAGGTGTTCCTTGAGCCCTGCCCTACCCCCTTGCTGTGTGCTGCTAGACGCCAGCCTTAGCCCTACATTTTCTTCTCTATAAATTGAAGCTCAATCAATACAACAACAAAAGGAGACCAAGGGGACACAAAACGGAAAAGAAGACATCAAACCCTCGCTATTTGCTGATGACATCATAGTGAACAAATGCTACCAAGGAACTTCTGCAACTCATAAACACTTTCAGTAAGGTAGCAGGATACAAGATTAACTCAAAAAAATCAGTAGCCCTCTTGTACACAGATGATAAATGGGCTGGGGAAGAAATCAGAGAAACATCACCCTTCACAATAGCCACAAATAGCATAAAGTATCTCAGAGTAACTAACCAAACACGTGGAAGAGTTGTATGGCAAGAACTTTACATCTTTGAAGAAAGAAATTGAAGAAGACACCAGAAAGTGGAAAGATCACCCATGCTCTTAGGTAGGTAGAATTAGCATAGTAAATATGGCAATCTTACCAAAAGCAATCTACAGATTCAATGCAATGCCCATAAAAATCCCAGCAAAATTCTTTGCAGACCTAGAAAGAACGGTACTCAACTTCATATGGAAAAGCAAAAATCCCAGGATAGCCAAAACAATCCTTTACAATAAAAGAACTTCTGGAGGCATCACAATCCCTGACTTCAAACTCTACTACAGAGCTACAGTACTGAAAACACCCTGGTATTGGCATAAAAACAGACAGGAGGACCAATGGAACTGAATCAAAGACCCGGATATTAATCCACACACCTTCGAACACCTGATTTTTGAGAAAGAAGCAAAAAGTATAAAATGGAAAAAAAGAAAGCATATTCAACAAATGGTGCTGGCATAACTGGATATCAACATGTAGAAGAATGCAAATAGATCCATATCTATCACCATGCACAAAACTCAAGTCTAAATGGATCAAAAACTTCAACATAAAGCCAACCACACTGAACCTCATAGAAAAGAAAGTGGGAAGTACACTTGAACGCATTGGCACAGGAGACTACTTCCTAAATATAAACAATTAATAAGTGGAACCTCCTGAAAAGCTTCTGTAAAGCAAAGGACACAGTCAACAAGACAAAACAACAACCTACAGAATGGGAAAAGATCTTCACCAACCCCACATCAGACAGAGGTCTGATCTCCAAAATAAACAAAGAACTCAAGATATTGGTCAACAAAAGAAAAAAATAATCCAATTTTTTTAAGAAATGGAGAATAGACCTAAACAGAGAACTCTCAATAGAGGAATATAAAATGGCTGAAAGACACTTAAGGAAATGCTCAACATCCTCAGTCATCAGAGAAATGCAAATCGAAACAACTCTGAGATTCCATCTTAAACCTGTAAGAATGGCCAAGATCAAAAACACTGAAGACAACTTATGCTGGAGAGGTTGTGGGGTAAAGGGAACACTCCTGCATTGCTGGTGGGAATGCAAGCTGGCACAACCCCTTTGGATGTCAGTGTGGCGATTTCTCAGAAAATTAGGAAACAACTTTCCTCAAGACCCAGTAATACCACTTTTGGGTATATAGCCAAAGGATGCTCAATCGTGCCACAAGGACATGTGCTCAACTATGTTCATAGTAGCATTGTTTGTCATAGACAGAACCTGGAAACAACTTAAATGCCCCTCGACTGAAGAATGGATAAGGAAAATGTGGTACATTTATTTACACAATGGAGTACTACACAGCAGGAAAAAAAATGGCATCTTGAAATTTGCAGGCAAATGGATGGAGCTAAAACACATCATTTTGAGTGAGGTAACCCAGACCCAGAAAGACAATTATCACGTGTACTCACTCATAAGTGGTTTTTAAACATAAAGCAAAGAAAACCAGCCTACAAATCACAATCCCAGAGAACCTAGACAACAATGAGGACCCTAAGAGAGACATACATGGATCTAATCTACATGAGAAGTAGAAAAAGACAAGATCTCCTGAGTAAATTGGGAGCATGGGGACCTTGGGAAAGGGTTAAAGAGGAGGGGAGGTGAACAGAGAAAAATCTAGAGCTCAATAAAAAATCAATTAAAAAAATGAGGCACAAAACTGAGCCTACATCACTGGACTATTGTAAAAGTGTCTGGGGCAACACCCAGGAAGAGATGGCCCCAGTGTCCCAAACACATAAGTATTTTATGCATAATGTTTACCAGTAGACATCTAGTCAAGAGAGTGGTAGTTTTGCCTCCCAGAGACATCCACTCTGAAAGAGCATCTTGGATGAAGGGTACAGCTACTCTGATGACTGAAGGTATCTCCCCTTAACCAAAATTTAATGTCTAACTCCTAAAAGTATATCTTGGAAGACTGCATCTTGTGAACCCCCCACACCTGCCCAGAGGGAAATCAATAAAACATGGCAGTTATGACTGCCATAATAAATTACTATAGAAATGGGAGCTTTGTTTTTATTTTTTGAGACAGAGTTTCATATCCCAGGCTGGCCTCAAACTTGATATATTGACAAGGATGTTATACACCACCATCCCCAGTTTTATGTGATGCTAGAGATTAAGTCCAAGGCTTCTCTCATGGTAGGCAAACTCTCTACCAACTGAGCTACATTCCAGCTCCAGAAAAAGGTGCTCTAAACAATGGAAAATTTCCTCATGGTTACAGATGCTAAACAGCCAAGATCAACATACCAGCAGTGTTGATTTTTTTCTGGGGCATCTCTCTTGACTTACAGACAGACCGGCATTATCATAGTCATTTTTTTTTTTGTCAGCTTGATTAGTCTAAGGATGCTCACATTATTAGTAAAACATGATTTCTAAGTATGTTTGTTAGGGTATTTCTGGAAAAGACCATTAGTTGAATAGTAAAGAAGATCTACCCCACAAGGTGGGTGTACATCATCCAGCCTACTGAGGGCCTAAATAGAAGTTGTAGAAGAAGGGAAAATTCATAGTTATTTATTCTCTTCACCCTCTGAAGACAGAACTCCATCTTCTCCAGTCCTTGGGTGTTGGGTTTCCAGAATCTCAAGTCACTAAGCTTGGAAAGACTATACCAAAGAGTTTCCTTGGCCTCAAACTCAGGTGACAGATGATGGGACAGCCTAGTACACATGCTCATATGAGCCAGTTTGTCTCTTTCTGGACCTCTATCAATATCTCTTGTTGATTATATTCCTCTGAAGAGTTCTAACTGGTGCAGCCATCTTCCCCCCTAGTCATCACCCCATATTTCCTTATGCATGTCTGTGTCTAGGGACACTAGTCCTATTGGATTCAAGTCCACTTTTAATACTCCATCTAACCTTAATAACTGTTTTAACATCCATACCTTAAAATATATAGTTATATGTAAGTCATGGGAGTTAAGATTTCAATGTGTAAATTTTGTGTCGGGGACACAAATTAGCTATAATAATGTGCAAAGCCTTAAAAGTGAGAAATCTCAGAGGTGGCAGCTCTCTGCTGAACCCGTGAGCTGCTGGCAGGCCTGGGTCTGTCGTATGAATACACCCCATGTTCATCCTGCCTCAGGCATCTCACCTCCATCCTACCACCCAGTGAGGCCCTTCCTGTCAGAATCCCTATCTCATCTCTCACTTAGGCAGCCTGTACTCTCACCAGAAACAGTGTGAGAAATGCCTGACTAGCACCACAGAAGGGTGAGGGGAAATTGTCGCCTCCTACCTAGTGTGACACCAGCCAGCATTCCCACAGTGGAGCCCCTACCCCAGATAGGAGTGGGAGGACAGAGAACTGAATCCCAGGAGCAGCATGGGTAGGACCTGGTGACTTCAGTAAGGGAGGCATTACTGTAGCCACGGGGTGCGGCATGGAGTGGGGGGATACACCGCCTCACAGAACTGGGCCTCTCAGACCAGTGATGATGTTTCCATGCTCACAGCTGGGGGACGAGAAGTTGGACATTATAGCAGTGATTATAATTACGATGACCTTTGGACAAAGAGCTGGGAAAGGGCTTTATAATAAGGTGCTGATGAGCCTGAATAAGGTATGAAGGGCTCAGAGAGAACCTTGAAGTGGTGTGTGCGTGTGTGTGTGTGTGTGTGTGTGTGTGTGTGTGTGTGTGTGTGTCCCAGCAGACCCACTTCTACCAAGGACATTGCTCGCAGGGAGTCAGCCTTCAAAGCACAGAGACAGCAGTTTATCTAAGACACAGATGGAACCACAGCCTGGCCTAGGGAGGTGTGCGCTATCAGCATCTCATCAGAGCCTCAGGCTAGCCAGAATGAAGAGGAAAAACAGAGATATATGTAAAGAGCCATAGAAACTGTGGTGTTTAACACAGCCCAGCTCAGTCTGACCCGGTGGCACTGTAGGATCTATGATTCCATTTTACAAGTAGGAAGTTGAAACACAGAGAAGTTGGGGCTCTGGCCCAAAGCTATGCATGCAACCAGCCTCCTCCAGGACCCTAGAGGCTGAGGAAGCAAGACTGCCATGAGTTACAGGCTATCCTGGGCTACAGCATGATGCCTTGAATCTAAAATAAAACAACAAAAAAAAAGACCTGCTGGTATTTGAACATGGCCTGACGGTCTGATCATAGCCTATATTACTTTCACAGATTGAAAACAAGAATCAATTGAGAATCAAAGTTTATGGAGGTCAGGAATCTGTATTCTATAAGAAGCCCACAAGGCCACCAGGGCCAGTCACAATGAGGGGTCTGGGATGGGACTTCAAATATCCAGGGATAATGGCTACCAGAAAGCAACACCCAGGGATGCCTAGAAGAAGTGAGACAATAAAAATCAGAGTGATATTGTCCCAGTCCCCTCTTCTGGCGCATCTACAGTGGCTTTCCACTTGAGATCACACACTCGCAGCCCTCTGCTTAGCCTGGCCCTGGCTACAGGAATGTTACAAACATTCCTGTAAGTCTGTGAACTGCTCAACTTCAGGAGAACCTTACCCAATAAAATTCTTTGAGATGTGTGGGGTGAAGGCTACCCTAAGTGTCCTTTTGTCTGTGATAGCTCTAAGTAAATGCCAGAGTTGTGGTGGGGTTTGAGCAATACTCTGATTCTGGGTTTTTAAAAAGTCCATTCATTCACATATTCACTCAATGCATTTTAAAGCCCCTACTGTGTGTCAGGATATAATTGATGTGGGATTCTTCTCTGTATGCTGTGAATACCATTGGTTAATAAAGAAACTGTCTTGGGCCTGCATAAAGAATAGAGGTAGGCAAAGAAAACTAAACTGAATGCTAGGAGAAAGAAGGAGGAGTTTGAGAGAAACCATGTAGCCCTGCCGGAGACAGACACCGGAACTTTAGCCGGTAAGTCACAGCCACATGGTGACACACAGATTAATAGAAATGGGTTAAATTAATATGAAAGAGTTAGCCAATAAGAAGCTAGCGCAAGTGATTAATTAAATAAAACATATTTAATTAATATGTTTCTGTGTGATTACTTTAGGGATGAGCAGCTGGGAGCCAACAAGCAGCCTCCTCCTGCTGCAACATATAATAGAGTCCTAAGTAACATTAGTCTCGCCCTCATATAGCAAGCAAGAGCAGCACCAACTGTATACTCCCCACAGGGTCTTTCAGCATCCATCAGGCTAGCCCAGGGTCAAATAGGTCGAGGGATAGAATGAAGTGAGTCTTATAAGAACAGGCTAGATCCCATCTTTATTTAAAGTCTTGATAGACATTCCCAGAAGTGCAGCCATGCAGCCTGAGTACCAACCCAGCCGGATAAGTGTAGCTGTCTTCCCATCAGTGACACTTGTTTTTGCAGCAGATAGAAACTGTTCGAGAAAAATACAGATAATGCATAATCATAAGATGCCTAACCCAACTGGTGCATCTACAAAGCAATCCCTACACCTAAGACTCAGAAAATATCATGGAATAGCCAGGTGGTGGAGGCGCACGCCTTTAATCTCAACACTCTGGAGGCAGAAGAGAGTGCATCTCTGTGAGTTTGAGGCCAGCCTGGTCTACAGAGAAAGTTCCAGGATGGACTCCAAAGCTATATAGAGAAACTTTGTCTCTATATAATATATATATATATGTATATATATATATATATATATTATGGAATAGAGGGCAGGAAAATTATGAGTCCTAGGACTATGGTACCTGCTGTGAGATAGCATCTTTGAGACAAGATAGAGATGCTACACCCATGAAATTTCAACAATATGGTTACCTAAAGAAGACCTGCATTATGATAATAGCAGTCAATATGCCAACATGGACAGGGGAAATTTCACAACCCCCCAACACACACAATATGTGAACAGCTACAAACAACAATGGCTGCTGAAAGAGGGAGAATCAGTTTTGCTCAAGGATGATCCCCCTAATAGGCCATCAAACCCCAAGTGGTCAACTCTGAACATGTGCACACTACTAAATGGATTCAGTGTGTGTGTGTGTATGTATATGTGTGTGTGTGTGTGTGTGTGTGTGTGTGTGTGTGTGTGTGTGTGATTAAAGAAGAAGCCATGAATTTGAGGAGGAGTTGGGAAACATGGGAGAAGTTAGAGGGGAAAAGGGAGGAGTGGAGTAGTACAGATACTGTTCTCATATATGGAATTCTCAAAAAATAAAAATTGAAATAAACAAACAAAATAATAAAATATAAAATGTTGTTACTATGCACAATATATATTTGCAGCAGTAACTTTGATTATTTCCAATATTCTGATTTAGTTAAGAGTTTTATGATGCTCCTTTAAACTCTATACCTGAAGCAACGGTCTCATTTGCCACCCTCTACCCCAAGTCTAGAAACAGCACCCATTTCCGATAAGGAGAAAGGCAATTATCTCTATCTGAAGAGACTCTTGGGAACTTTCCAGGGGAGGCAAAGCATGCCTGGGCTAGCTCCTAAAGGGTCAGTGGGAAATGGGTGTGTAAACAAGGCCAACTTAGCACACCAGCAAAGCAGAACAAGTGTGTAAGACTGAGACATGGAATAACTGACTCCTGAAGTGTGGAACACAGAGGAGGTGAGAGGTGGATGTAAACGAATAATCACACAGAAACTATATTAATTACAACCCTATTTGGGCAATGTCTCAGGTGTATTTTTAGCTAGCTCTTACATCTTAAGTTAACCCATTTCTATTATTTTATGTTTTACCATGAGGCTTGCGGTTGTTACCTCTTGCTTCTTGGGTGGCTACATGATGTCTCTCTGACTCTGCCTTCTTTCCTCCTTTAATCTCTGCTTGGATTTCCTGCCTTGCTATATTCTGCCCTGCCATAGGCCAAAGCATCTTTTTTATGAATCAATGGTAATAAAACATATTCACAGCATACAGAGGGGCATCCCACATCAGGTGGACACTGGATGGGGTGGGGGAGCAGGGACAGACTAACCAGCCCAGACTCTGCTCTGTGGGTGACTGGGTTTTGAAGCATGAGTGAGGGGAGGACATCATTATTGAAATCTGGTTACTATGTGCCAGTTGTTACTAGGGAACAACTCTTTGAGGCAGATCCGTCTAGAAGTTGAGGTGCTGAGGCAGGGAGAGTAAATGCTTTTACAAGTACCAATGGAATTAGAAGCTAGATCGCTACACTTTGCTATTTCTCCTACGCTCCTTCTTTGGGAGGTGGCTTTAGTAAAAGTGTGGACTTGGTAAGAAGACAAAAACAAAGGGAGGGCATCCTGGAAATACAGGAGAAGCCTGGGGAAGAGGGGCTTTGTTTGCTTGCTTGCTTTTTGGGGTTTTTTTTTTTGGTTTTTGTTTTTGTTTTTGTTTTTTGGGGTTGTTTGTTTTTGTTTTGTTTTGTTTTTGTTTTTGTTTTTTATTTTGAGACAGCCTGGACGGACGTGTAGATGATCCAAACTAGACAGGTACATCAGAATAAAAACTGAAGGTGTAGAATGCATAGACCTCAGAGACAAGGGGGAGACCTTGGGTGGTAACTAAGAGGGGGAGAGCAGGTTTAGAATGAGTCCTAGGTGAGTGAAAGGAGTGGATGATAGAGAGAGGAGAGAGAGACAGAGACAGAACCAAAAGGGGTGGCAGGGCAAGGGCTTCTAGGCAGAGTAATACTTTGCACAGAATGATAGAGGCCTGATTTGCAAATGGGGGTACAAAAGTATCATTGGTGCTGCCTCCTTAGGATAGTGAAAGCAGGTAGAAGAAGAGCAACCTCTATTGGAACACAGGGAAGAACTATGGTATCTGGGAGGAGCCATGTTTGTGAAGGGCCCAAGAAAGATGAAAATAGGTATGCACACAATGCAAAGGCTAGGAGTGGGTTTGGCACTTCCTAGGAGGGCGGAGGAAATACAAATGTCCTTCTCCCTACCTTCAGCCGGAACCCAACCAAAGTTTCTCAGCAGAATTGTGTCCTGGGTACTCTGAGGACATCCTGCTTAAAAACAGGCTCCATTGAGTCCCTTCACTTCCACACCTCTTCTTACCACCTCTCAGATAAATCATATAATATATGTTTATAGCTCTGTATCCAAGTCGGCCTCTGGGGAAATCTAACAAAAGCTGGGACACTGGGATGCAGGCATGAAAGCAATTTTCCCTTAATCATCGAGTCTCTTTGTGCAAGGCCACAACCCAAGAGCCCAAGTCACCCGACATGAAAGTCAGCAAAACTAAAATTCAGAAACTAAAAACACAAAATGTATAGTCAAAAACGTCTGTGTTAACAGTATATAGACAACATGACTTCTTCTCGGCCTCCCTTGTAAAGGAATAAAGTCTCTCCCACTCGACTAAAGTGCAGTGTGAGGAGTCAGTTTCCTCACCACACTGGGAAGAGGCTTGGCCATGTGACTTTCTGTGACTGTTGAAAAGTGAGTATCAGTGATACATTCTTTCAGTTCTGAGCCTTGATCACCGTGGCCCGTGCCACCTTGCCCTGATTTTGTTGTCATTATACAGTAAGAATACTGTGTCCCAGACAAAGTCTGGCCTTTCAGTGTGGATCCTTCTCCCTCTTTCCCTTCCTCCCTCCCACTTCTCCTCTAAGCAGAAGAAAAAAAATTTTTTTTGTCCAGGAGTAGCACAAGGTCGGAGTGGAGAAAACTCAGTTACTTTAAACCAGAGATTTGTTTGTTCATTTTGTTACTGCAGCATAACAAAAGCTGACCAATACATTCGGCACAGATTAGCTAGCTATAGTGCCTAAAGCAAGTAACTAAGTCTCTGTGAGCCTTTATTTCTTCCTTGATGAAAAGAGGAATAAGTACTATTATCTACTTAACGAGACTGCAGTGACATTATACAAGCAGTCATATTGTAGTGTAGCACAGAGTAAATATTAACTGTTATTATTATAACCATTTCTCTGACCACAAGGAAATTTCTTTCAAAAGTGAGCCCTCTAGAGAGGAAGATGTAGCTCCGACAGGGCTCATGTCCATCTTGTTAAAGGTTCCTCCTTTCCCCTCCTAATAGCCCTGCTCAGAAGTGTTTTGCCTTGGCCACAAGGCCATAAGGAGTGCCAAGCAAGGTGCCCATGTACCACATGCCTGCATGTAGGAAACCCATAGCAGTTAATGAGTCCCCGTGGAGAGGTTGAGCTTATCCCTGGTTTAATACCCTGAAAATGGCAGGGAGTCATTTATCCATGAGCTACAGCCTCTCAGTGTCGCCTGTGCATTACAAGTTATTTATGAGGCAATTTGCACAGTTTCACACTGGCTGGCCATTATGCTACTGTCTGCTAACCACTAGGAGGGTTGCTGAACCCAAAGAAGAAATGAGCCTCCCCCTGCCTCTACTTTGCTGGTGACAATAAGCTCATGGTTTTCCTGTGCTGTATGTAGCAGGTTTACTCTTAGGGGATAAAAGTACAACCCAGTGCCCACTGGAGAGGAATCCAACCATATCTAGAGCCCAGCAATTTGTTATCAAAGATCAGACTCAAGATAAATAAGTAAAATGGCTAACGGGGAAACAACTAGTTACAAAGGAATGATTTTTTTTCACATACTCTCTAGGAGAGCACACAGTCATGGCAGGAACGGTCCTTCGATTACTGTGATGGGAAAATGGCATAATCTTTTAGAAATGTTTTGCACATGAGTTGGAACATAAACATTTTCCAGTAAATGTTACCTGTTGTTACCATGATGCCCTGAATCCCAGGCAATCCCTATCATCTTGGGCATCGTGATCTGCTGGACAGTTTGGAACCACAGCCCGCTCTGCCTATGTCCTCAGCTGCTTTGGGGCATCATCACCTGTTCTGAGGACTGTCATACCAATCGGTCAGAATCTGAAAGATGCTCTAATAGTCATCCACTTGTTCTAAGCAATCTAAACCTGCAATAACCTACGTACAATGCTGTTGACTTTGAAATACACTGTTGTCTTTAAAAAGTCAATGTCTCCCCTTTGAGGTTCTTATAATTTTCCAGTTACTCTGATGGGTCCACGCAACAGAGAGGTCATGGAGGTGGAGTTCCATCATGAGACTATTCTCCTTGTCAACAGAGGTTTATAGAGCATCGTATTGCAGAAGGAAAAAGAACATAGTCAAGATGAATGTTGCCTGATTTCAACGTCCTTTCCTCCACAGCTACTTCTTACCCACCATTTTCAAAGTCCCCCACTTTCTGCAAGGATTGCTCTCTGGGCCTTTACTTATCATTTCTTCATTCCCTATCATCATCCTTAGAAGAAAATCTGAGGCCATTGTTTCCTGTCTTCTCCCCACCAACATAATCTATGTCTGAATGTTCCCCTCACAATAAATAAGCCAAACAATTTCAATAGCTACAATGTATTCAGTGTTTGTCTAGGACCTCCCTGCATTCTGCATATCTTATCTCTCTTCATCTTCACAGCCACCCAGTATGGTCTGAACTATTGTAAACCCCATACAACAGACACATACAGAAAATCACTCCCATATAAAACGAAATAAATCCCATACATCAGAAAACAGCCTAGACATGATCACACAACAAATCAGAGAGCGCGAAGTTCCAATGCAGGTCTTCTGATTTCAGGGTTGGGGCTTTGTAGCAAAGTCTGGTGACGGCCCACCACATCCCTCCACATTTCACTATTTCAGTGCACACTGAGAAACATCCACTTGTGTGGCCTCCAGCACACTAGAATGCCAAACCAACCATTGATGGATGAGGGTTTCTGTGGAAATACCCCACCTTTCTCATGCCTCAAGGATAACTCTGAAGTGTGTGTTCTATTCTGGTTCCTCTCCCTACCCCTGAGGTCTAATTTGATAGAGAAAGCATCCTGTGTAGACTTCCTCCTCCCCTCCACCTCCCTTGCCTCATTTCCCTGCGATCCCCAACAGTGTTTCCTGGAATTCAGTCCAAATATGGTATTGCTTTCCAAGATGTGTCTCAGTCTCCTTCCAGGGAAACTCAAATTAAAACACTTATTTTTCCAAATCATGTCTCTTTTCCTAGTACCTAGTACAGTTTCCCACTGTAGCTCCAAACTTCCCAAATCTCTTTTTAGGAATTTTGCTCCTTCTGTTTCCAGCCATCCACAAAGATGAGGGGGCAGGTGGTAAAGAGAGATCACTTGTCTGCCCTTTCTCAGCCAGAGAATCAGTCCCATGTTTTCCTGGGTGACCAAGATAAACCGTCACACCTGGGAAGATGTTCTTGGGCACTCTCTGCCTATTGTGTAGCTCAGACTCAATCAAATGGACCCAAACTACAAGTGAGCCCCATAATCATGACTCCAAATGCTCACTTTTCTGAGGCAAATAATCTGTGTTTTACATCAAGATGCACTTGAACAACAACAAAATGATGGGTTTGTAACCATCATACTTGCCAGATAATACAGGGGGAAACTGGAGAGGATGGAATAGAACACAACTGATCTGTGGGGCTTCCACCGAGGAGGAGAATTTGAAAAGTATACTGCTCCCTTCAGTGAGAACCAGTCCCCTAAACACAAGTTTTCTCAAATGAGGAATACCCTCCCTCCACCCAGCCCTGCCAATCATAACTCTACCTCCTGAAATGTACTGAACCAGACTGCCAGGGGAAATCAAGTCCTAAATAAAATAGGCCAGCCCTCCGAACTTCAGTTTCCTGTGGAGAAATGGAAAGGAGCCTTATTCATTCAATGTGTTGTTGTTGCTGCTGCTGCTAATGATGATGATGATCCTGTTGATGGTGATGATGGTGGTAGTGACGGTGGTGGTGGTGCTGCTGCTGCTGATGATGATGATGATGACGATGATGATGTTATTACGGGCTCACTGTATCCTAGACTTGTCTTGAACTGACTTCGTAACCAAGGATGTCCTCATATTTCTGATCCTCCCGCCCTCTCCTCCCCAGCTCTGGGATTACAGGTGATTACTGCTGTGGACCTGTTTTATGCAGTGCCTGGTTTATGCAGCGTTAAGGATCAAACATAGGGATTTGCGTATTGAACTCGGGAACTTTGCCCACTTAGCTACATCCCCATCCTTAAACAATGTAAGCCCTGTTTTTCACATCTGTGACTATGAAGAGAGACGATGTGTATAAAGGACACGACACTTAAGAAGTACTTGATGACTTCTAATAAAACCACTGTCGCTGGTACTTTGTCCTGTTTACCCTCAAAACAGAACTGTACTATAGCTGCTCCTGTCTCCACTTTGAAGATAGACAAATCAAGGCTAAGAGGACTTGAGATGGCTCGCATGGGGCTACACAGTAAGAATTTACCCAGAGCTTTGGATTTGAAGAGTTCAGCTCACCAGATGTAAGCTTGCCTCTCTTCCACCCTGCCTTCCTGCAACAAGGCTCCCCAGAATAAGGGTAACATAGTGACAGATTCCCAACCGTGGTCATATGCATATGTCCCTTGACACACTTGTCAAGTCTGGCAGAAATGTGAAGCAGAAACGTGAAGTCTTCTCTTGCTCCAAGCCTTCAAGTCCTCCTAATGGAGGGTCTAGGAAACATTATTTCATCAGCTAAAGAAGCATTGTCAGGCTTACCAGGAACTGGAGAAGATGTTTTGCAACCATGGGAAAATAAAAAGAAAGAAACAAGAAAACAAAGGGAGCCTGCCTTGTGTCTAAGAAATATGAGTGCTTGTGTACATAGTAATTAAAATTGGTTCAGTCACCATATGCACACAGTTAAGGGGGCTGGCATTCTAGGCACTGATGATACACAAAAGCTGCTTTATAAACACAATGCATTATGAAGGTTTCTGAAAGAACCAAGCGATCATTTTTACTGTGATTTTTGCATTCTAGTCAACTACACAAATATTTGTCGAGCACCTGCTGTGTGCCCAGAACTGAACAATAATCCACACTGCGGAGATGAATGAGCAAGAGGTCTCAGACTATGTGGGAAATCAATGGATAACAGAGAGAATACAGCACAGCTTGCTCATCTAGCATCAGGACAGGAGCACAGTAGAGAAGGGAGTTGCTCTGTGTGAGAAGTCCCTCTCCCTGCAGAAGGGAGACCTGGGTCTGCAGAGAGAGGGGCACAGACAGGAAAGCATCTCCAAGAAGCAGGAATCAGAAGTGTGTGTTGTCCGGAAGGGCAAGTCATCTGACATGGGTGAATGACTGCCAAGGTGGGGAGATCCAATACTGTGATTTTGCCATTGAGTCCCAACTCCAGTGCCAGCACCTCCTTAAAGGAACAGTCACCAAGAATCCTACAAAATGTCATCATTCCATGTACCACATCCCTTGGTTTCTTTTTCTCCTTCACACTCATCTCGTTATTGGTAGAGCTGTTGATATTCTTCCACAACCAAAACAAATTCTTCATCCCAGCAGGGGTCTTAACTGTCTTGGTCTTCACTGTGTCTCCAGAGCTTCAAGTAGGATCCCAACCGGGCAGTGGTGACACACGCCTTTAATCCCAGCACTCGGGAGGCAAAGGCAGGCATATCTCTGTGAGTTCGAGGCCAGCCTGGTCTACAAGAGCTAGTTCCAGGACAGGCTCCAAAGCTACAGAGAAACCTTGTCTCCAAAAAACAAAATAAAAAAAGTAGGACCCCCTAGAAAATTTCACGTTAAATATATAGGTTGCCCACAGCCCCAATGGATGTCACACCCATGCACATTTGAACAGCATTAACTGAACTTGGAGGAGTATTTTTATTGAATTTTTTTCGAGAATTTTATATGTGAGTACTGTATTTACATCATTTCAATCTCTCCTCTTTCCCCTCCAATTCCCCATGCCCATCCCCCACCACATTCTCTCAAATTTACAACCTCTTCTTCTTCTTTAATTATTATTTGGATAAGAGAGCCAAAAGATCATTAATTTTTAAAAACTAGGAGGATTTGAAGTTGGGAGGAAGAAGGGCAGGAGCACGGGGAAAGTTGTGGGGAAGCAGGGGTTGGTGGATGTGATAAAATCACATTGTGTCAGTGGATGAAATTTTCAAAGAACAAATACAAATTTTTTTAAATAAATAAAAACAAATGAATAAATCAATAAATGGAGAGTTTGTGGCTTGGGTTGGTAGAGAACTTCAAGCCAACACTAACTTTATCAGAATAGCACTGACTGCTGTAACAGAAACCCAACATTTCAATCTCTTGATACAACAAACGTATTTCTCACTCATTTAAAAGTCCAGTGGAAACATTCACGGCTGCCTTTCCTCTACATGTTGATGGGAGGATGTACAGGTCCTTCTGACTTGTGGCTCTACCGTTGCGCAGGGTCCTCAGGGTCCTTTATTTCCAGTCAGTCAAGGCAGAAAGGACATAGGAATCACAGAAGTGGGACATCCTTGCCACTCTCGCTCATTAGGAAGAACTAGTCCCATGACCTCATTTAGATGCAGGTGCAGCTAGGATATGGAACTTTTGTCCCAACGGACACCTCTCAGCGATGACATCACGCTATAGAAGAGGGGGTGAGTTTGCAGTGGATGAACCAGTGTCTCTGCCACATAGCCCTGCGCTGAGGAAGGCTAAAACTCTGCCAAGAACATACCACTCTTGGATGCATGAGTATCCCTTTAGTGCAAAACAGAACCGAGTCCTTTCCCTTCTTTGCCCTCACTTAAGCTAGTTTTTCTAAACACTGGGTTAGAAGGTAACATTCCCTGACCCAAGATTATGAAGACCTTTCCTAACAGAATCCTGTAGCTCTATAAGCCAAGGTTCATTCATTTTATTCCTATGGAAATCCAGAGAAAAATGTGCCAGAATGTTCCCAGAAATAGAGATAAAGCGCCAACCAGGAGCAGAAAACAGGATACCAGGAGAGAAGTGGGGCGCAACATGCTAGAGAAAACCTAACAAGTTTGCTTCCAACCAAAGCGTCCCTGCAATAATGACAGCAGCAACAGATAACACTGGTTTAGCACCTACTGTGGGCTAGACCCTGAGCCAAGTACTTTAAAACCATTTTCTCATCCAATCTTCAGCAAGCCCATCATGACACTACTGGCTGCAAATGTGTGTTCGTATGTATGTGTGTGTGTGTGTGTGTGTGTGTGTGTGTGTGTGTGTGTGTGTACACAAGCGAGCGCACATGCCACCTGTACAGACATATGTGTGCATGCATGTGACATCCTGAGGGCAACCTCAGCTGTTATTTCTCAGGAGTTATTCACTTTAAGTTTTAAGGCAGAGTCTGTCACTGACCCAGAACTCAATGAGCTGTTTGGCCAGTCAGTGAGCCCCAGGAGTCTACGGATTTCTGCATGGGAATTACAAGTGTGTACCACCATACATACCCAGCTTATTTTATATGGTTTCTAGGAATTAAGCTCAGGTCCTCATGCTCGCAAGGAAAGCACTTAACTGACAAAGCCATCTCCCTGGCATCCTGCTGTCCCATTTTTGTAGATAAAGAAATTGAAGCTCAGAGACACTTAAAGAAATTACCCAAAGAGGACACAAGTATCCAACGACACAGGTGGAAGGTAAAGAGTCAAGAGTCCAAACTTGTCATCAGCACTCTCTCTGAAAGGATCTTCTATGCCTGGTACTGGACAAGTGGGAGCTACACAGAGCCCTAGACGTCAAAACCCTATTAGTAGGGCTGTGCGCCAAGGCTGCAAAGTAGGCATCATAAGAAATGTGAGGAGCAAAACAGTCTTCTCTAGTCTGGCCTAGAATCCTGTTTCTGGATGCCCTACGCCCGAGACGGTGGAATAATTCTATTGATGTTTAGAAGGCTGTGTGCCCCTTGGGTCCTGATGAGAACATGGAATAACTTTAAGCCTTGAGGTGCATTGTGGATCACTGAAGGCATTGTCCAACTGGCCTTGGCAGCCTTAGTTTGACTAGTGCATGAACATTTTCTGTTTGCCCTGTTACAGTAAACTGCTGTACTTCCAAACCAAACAGTGTGACATACTGTTGAATTTTGAATTACCGTCCCCACTTACAGCAATTCAGGTCTCTTAAGTAACCAATCATTGTGACTTTGAATGAGTTTAATTATCAGATTACTTCAGTGCATAAATAATTATGCACACCCTGTTAGGCTGACAGCTCTAATGGAATTCAGTGGATTGGTCTCATCTAATAGAAAAGCCTGGAAAAGTCCTCACACTTGACACTGTATTGTCAAGGTGACTGAGAGTCATCCCAGAAGAGCTATGAACTCTAAGATTTTCTTAGGAAGACTCAAACCTTTCCTCTTAAAAGACTAAGGAGGAGCCAGGAATGGTGGAACATACCTTTAATCCTAGCATTTGAGAGACAGAGACAGGTGGAACTCTATTAATTCAAGGCCAGCCTGGTCTATATAGTGAGTTCCAGGCCAGAAAGGGCTACATGGTAAGATGATAGATAGATAGATAGATAGATAGATAGATAGATAGATAGATAGATAGATAGATAGATAGATAGTTGGGAGCACAAAGTGTAGATTATTTGAAATGTTTACATTTATTTATCTATTGGGAACTGCTTGTGTTGTGGTGACTATGTGGATGGAGGTCATAGGGCAACTTAGAGGAGTCAGTTTTCTCCTTCTGCCATGTTGGTTCTCGTGGCTGAATTCAGTTTTTCATGTTTTTCAGCAAGTGCCATTACCCACTGAGCAATGACTCTGTCCTTAGATAGTTTATTTTTAATCTTCAAGGCTGTGAAGAGATTGCTCAGTTGGCAAAGTATTTGCCCGGTAAGTACAAGGACATAAGTTCAAACACCAGAGCCCAGGTCAGAAAAGTTACCATTCCACATAAAGACAGAACACTTACCATAAAGCCAATAAAAACTGAACACCACCAAAATGAAAAATCTTGTAAATAACAGAACATTATAGTTCAGAAAATGACTAAAAAAAATTTTTTTAATTGCAAAAATAGCTGATCCCCTTAATATAATGAGGAAAGTTAATAAGCACTTAATGGAACAACAATTTAAAAAATCAACTGTATTTTTGGTTTCTTACAGAAAGCATAATATTCTTAGGCCTAGGAAAACGAAATAGAATCTTTCTGTCCTGAGGTCTGGGCCTTGGAAACCAATCCCATTTAGCACCATTTGAAAAGTAAAAACAGAAAAATCATGGAGCTGGACAGAGAGTCATCCCATGCTAGAAAAGATAAAATTCCCAGTCAAAAAGAATCTTGGGGATACCAGAGATTTCTCATTGAGGAAAAAGATACCTAAGCAAGAATAGGAAAAACTAAGCCTGTATTCAGGGTATTAATGATGAGAGCATAGGTTAATAAAACTGAGAACAGAAAAACAAACTCAACTAAGGCAAAAAAAAATGTTTATTTTTTAAAATCAACAAAATTGATAGCTCATTAGCAAAAAGGCAGATTTTTAAAGCCAGGCATGATGGCATATACTTCCAATCTCAGCACTGGAGAAATGGAGGGCAGACTGATCTTGTGGCTTGCTGGACACCTCATGCACAAGCCCAGGGTAACAGTAACAGACCCCATCCTAAAATAAACAAGGCAGACAGCTCCTGAGGAATGAAACCCAATGGTCATGGCTGGCCACTAAACACACATGCAAACATGTACAAGCTCATCCAGTGTGGTAGCTTGAATGTAAATGGCCCCCATAAGATCATAGCGAGTGGTCCTACTAGGAGGTATGACCTTTTTGGAATAGGCATGGCTTTTGGGAGAAAGTGTGTCACTTGGGAGGTGGGTTTTGAGGTCTCCTATGATCAAGCTATACCCAGTGACACAGTCCACTTCCTGTTGCCTACTGATCAAGATGTAGAACTCTCAGTTCCTTCTCCAGAATCATGTCTACCTGAATGTTACCATGTCCCACCATGATGATAATGAACTAAACCTCTGAAACTGTAGGCCACCCCAATTAAATGTTTCCTTTGTAAGAGTTGTCATGGTCATGCTGTCTCTTCACAGCAATAGAAACCTTAACTGAGACAGAAGTTGGTACCAGGGACTGGGATGTTGCTGTAATAGGCATGACCATGCTTCTGTTTGAAGGAATATGGACCTTGGGACTGTGGATTAGAAAAACAGTTGAATGCTTTAAGTGCTGTTTAATGGGCCATTCTAGTAGGAGCATGGAAGACAGTGCTGAGTGTGATCTGGTGAACTGTGGATGCCTGAATCAAGAAGTAATGTTGGATTCCCCTCTGTATGCTATGAATACCACTGGTTACTAAAGAAACTGTCTTGGGCCTGAGCAGGGAATAGAGGTAGGCAGGGAAAAGTAAACCAAATGCTGGGGGAAAAGAAGGAGGAGTCAGAGAGAAGCCATGGAGCTGCTGGAGACAGCTGCCCACTTGGAATCTTGCTGGTAAGCCACAGCCACATGGCGGTACACAGATTGATAGAAATGGGTTAAATTAATATGTAAGAGTTAGCCAATAAGAAGCTAGAGCTATTGGGCCAAGAAGTGATTTAAATAATACAGTATCTGTGTGATTATTTCGGGGCTAAGTGGTCAGGAACCAACAAGTGACCTGCTGCTACAAAAAAGTTCAGAGGAGAAGAATAATATGTGGCCTAGAGATTATTCTTGTGATATTTTGGTGAAGAATGTGGCTTCCTTTGCCTTTGTCCAAAGAATCTGCTTGAGGCTAAAGTGAAGAGTTTTGAATTTATTCCATTAGCAAAAGAAATCTCAAAACAGCATAGTATAGACTTTGTCATGTAGTTATTAGTGGTAACTCTAATGAAGATTTATAATGTAAAGGAGCAAGCTGAGCAGGATAAACTATAAAATGTAAAATCTGAGGGGAAAAGAAGCACCAGGAAGTAGAATAGAGCAAGATCGCACCCAGCTAAGTTTCCAACTTGTGAAAAGGAATTAAAGAAAAGCTTAGAGCAATAGAAAACCCTAACTAAGACACCCACTCATCCCAAGTACTAGGATAAGAGGTCTGTACCATAACAAGGAACAGATGTTATAAAGCTTCGTTCTCACTGTATATCACTGTCTGACCTGAAACTCATAAAGATCCATCTGCTTCCACTTCTTGAGTGCTGGGATTAAAGACATGTACCACCACATCTAACTATAAGAAAAAAATTTTTAGCCAAGCAGTGGTGGCACCCACCTTTAATCCCAGCATTCGGGAGGCAGAGGAGGGCAGATCTCTGTGATCTGTGAGTTTGAGGCCAGCCTGATCTATAGATCAAGTTCCAGGACATTCAGGGTTACAAAAAAAAAATCTCAAAAAAGAAAGAAAGGAAGGAAGGAAAATGATAAAATTTTTAAAAGGAGTAAAATAAAAGAAAATAACAGAAGGTGCAAAATGTATAGACTGTAAACTATAACACCATTAGCCATCAAAGAAAAGCAAATGTGATACAATGAGACATCACTTTAAGTCCAGAAAGAAAGACAGGCAAGTGATAGTGAGGGTGTGTAAAAATTGGATACTTTCACAACTCTAAACCTACATTAATATGAATTATATCTCTGTATAAAAAAAACTGATGGGGCCTGTGAGTTGGGTCAGGGGTATAGGCACTTGTCAACAAACATGGTGACCTGAGCTCCACCCCAGGGACCCACATAGTGGAAGGAGAGAAGTGACGCCTGCAAGTCATCTTCCACATGTACGCCATGACACATATGCACCCCACATAAAACAGAACAAATAAATAAATGTTTAAAAAAATTTAAAGAAGTTGATGATTGCTGCAGTAATACCAAGAATTAATTAAAGTAAGAAAGCACTCTACTGGGAGAGGGGGGCCAATTATACTGGGAGTTTACAGAGAAAACATGCAAACAAAGACACTAAATCTCTGAACACTAAACAGTGTGTGTCATCAAACTATATAGTATAAAAACTCTAATAACTACCAGAAGCTTTTTCAAAACTACGTACAGTTATTATCCCAGGCAAGAATATTGGAACTAATAGCCAGCAAGAATGCACAGGACCTAATAAATCAACTAATTAATAAAATGCATAAGGTCAGCTCAATAAGATTCAAACACCACATCCTTTCTTTAAGGCATATTCTTTTTACATACCCATGAATTATTTGCAAACATTAACTCTAAAATCAAAACTTAAACTTCAGAAGTGAAAACTGGGCTGATGAGATGGCTCGGTGAGCAAAGGTGATTGTTACCAAGTCGGTGATCTGAGTTCAATTCCTGTGACTCACCCCTGCAAATTGTCCTCTGACCACCACACCCATGTATGGTATGTACATGTTCATACACACACACACACACACACACACACACACACACATAAATGTAGTTTGAAACTTTTTAAGAAATAAAGACAACATATAACAGGTTTTCCAAACAGTTTGGTAAAATCTAATAAAACTGACATGCACACAAAGATAAATCCCCTAAATCAAATTATCTCTCGCACAATGAATCAAAATAAAACTTGCACTAAACTATTAAGTTCCCAAATTCAAAGGCCTATGTAGCATGAAGGGCCTGGTTGGTTTCTGTCCTCCCACCAGGTCCCACAGTCATTAGGTCCCAAAGAAAATCACACAGAGGTCTCCAGAAGATTATAAACTGGTTGGCCCATTAGCTCAGGCTTCTTATTAACTCTTGTAGCATATATTAACCCATTATTCTTATCTATGTTAGCCACATGGCTCAGTACCTTTTTCAGCAGGGCAGGTCACATCCTGCTTCTTCGGTGGTCTGGGCAGGAGTGCAGGGGAGCTTCCTGCTTCCCAGAATTCTCCTATTCTTATTGCGCCACCTCTACTTCCTGTCTGGTTTTCCCGCCTATACTTCCTGCCTGGCTACCAACCAATCAGCATTTATTTAAAACATAATTGACAGGCATAGAATTGTTCTCCTGCACCAGGCCTAATCCGAATTGCCCCATGGAGACAGACACAACACACGCTAGACCTCCCATTGCATGCTGCTGACTCCAGCTCTGGGAGGGACTAAACTGATCTTGTGCGATCAGTTTCAACTTTTTTCTTTGATTACCTTTTATTTATGTCTAAACCACTGCGAGACATCCACTCTTGTGTTTTATGCATTTATCTAACGGTTATTTTTACCCTTTCCATTTAAAATTCTAGCATTAAAAAAAGTGAGTTTTCCTCTCTTAATGGGCTTTGTTACATCCCAAAACATAAACATTTAAATACTTCCTCTCATTTAAACACACACAAAAAACTTCTCTTGGAGAGGGTTTTTTCTCATTGTGGGATGTCCTTCTGTATGCTACAAATATGTGTTGTTTTTATCAGTTGATGAATAAAGCTGGCTTGGCTTATGGTAATGTGGGAAATCCAAGCAGAGATAGAGGGAGAAAGAAGGCAGAGTCAGGGCTGCTGCAAAATGTGAGGTTAACAGACCACGAGCCTCGTGGTAAAATATAGACTGATAGAAATGGGCTAATTTAATTGTACAAGTGAGTTAGTAATAAGCCTGAGCTAATAGTCCAAACAGTTTGTAATTAATATTAAACCTCTGAGTGGTTATTCAGGAACTGGAGGGCAGAAGAGAAACATCCAGTTACAGTAGTTTCTCTTTGTAGCCCTGGCTTTCTTGGAACTAACTATGTAACATAGACCAGGCTAACCTTGAACTCACAGAGATCCACCTACCTCTACCTCCCAAGTACTAAGATTAAAGGTGCACATCACCACACCTTGTTGTTATAAAGATGGTAAAGTATGGCTTAAATGAAAAAGTCCTCTGTTTTCTGCTACTCCATTCTCTATTATATCCTCCAAACCCTTAATTCATTTTATGGGGTAGCAAATGTCTCTGAGGTTTTTCTTTTTTTCCTAGGCTTCTATAGGTATATATGAATAATCTCTTTCACAGTAATAGAACTATGCATTTATACTTCACGTAAATTCTTTCCCTGTAACCCATATACATGCTGACTTGCCATATCAAAACATGAATTTCTCAGCAGTGTTCAGCTGACTAAGCATGCTCGTATGCACTAAACATAGTCAATATTGACTGGTGTTTCTGCTGTTCTTTGAGTACTATACACACTGTTGCAGTGAACATTCCTGCTCGTGTGCAAATATTGCTATGAGGCTTGTAGGTTTTATCACCACTATTTCCCAAATAACTAAGAAATTTGTCCAGGAACTCTATAGGTGGAGACTGCACATTAGTTTCCCAACTCCATTTTAAGACAGCATTAGATTGATTGATAGGGATATATGGATACACAACCATGGGCTGGGTAGATGGCTCAGGGAGTTTAGCTTACACACAAAAGTAAGAACCTGAGTTTGGATCCCCAAAACATATAAATCCAGGTGTAATAACGCACATATATAATCCTTGTGATCCTGCCAAGAGATGGAAGACAAGACAAGAGAACCCCTGGAAGCCTGTGGTCCTGCTAGTGTGGCATTTACACCAGCAAACAATAAAATAGAGACTCAAACAAAGAAGGTGGAAGGTAAAATCAGATACCTAATGTTGTATATGACCTTCCCCCCCTCTTTCTCTGTCACACACACACATACACACACACACACACACACACACACACACACACACACACCTGTTTAATATTGCTTTAGAGTGGGTGGCAGGCAGGCATGGATATAGACTTTTTTAAAAATATGAAAGTAAGAAAGATTTCAGGTTTTATAAATGTGTAAAGTCAAATTTGGAGTTTTCAAAATTTGGGGACACTAAAGACTGACTTCTACCCTCTCATCAGTTGGTGCAAGCAAAAACACATGTCCATGGCACTTCAGTGTAGTAATGAGGGGCTCGGGCTCATGTAATGAGTAATGAGTTCCCGGCACAGGGCCCCTTGTTCTGTCCCACCTGGCTCCCGGTGCATACCCGAAATAATTACATGGAAACTGTATTCATTGAAATACTACCTGGCCCATTAGCTCTAGCCTCTTATTGGCTAACTCTCACATTTTTGTTTAACCCATTTCTAATAATCTGTGTGTCGCCACTAGTCGTGGCTTACCGGGAAAGATTCAGCGTCTCTGACCTGGGAGCTTCATGGCCGGCCACTCTCTCTGGCTCTGTCCCATTCCCAGTATCCTGTTCTCTTTCCCTGTCTAAGTCCTGCCCTATCAAAAGGCCAAGGCAGTTTCTTTATTAACCAATAAAAGCAACCCAAATACAGAAGGACCCTCCTACACCTCTTCAACCATGCTGCTAGTCAGTGTGGCTAAAGAGAAGCAACCATACACCAGGGATACAGACGTCAGCATCAGAGCAAGTAAGGACAGCACGAGTGTGCACCCACAGCCACTGGAGGGCTGAGCCCACCTGAAGTGGGGAGCAGAAGGGAGAGTTGACACCAGGCAGACATTCTAAGGATGGCAAAGTTGCTTGATTTGAGTGTAGAACTGAATTAGTTACTTTTCAAAATCTCTGAGTGTTCTCATTTGAAAATAACTATTAAAAATAAAACAGATCATTATCTCAGGCTGAGCAGTCTACCCTAAAATGGTTATGGGGTACTGGGGAAAGTATGCTGAGGGAGAGCAGACAGCGGCCGGACCATGGAAGTCATGCTGCAGATTTTCAACACTATCTGGGGGCAGCTGGAACTGCTTTTGCCTTTTTAAGCAGAATAGTGATACGTGCACTCTAATTTAACCAACACCGAATCTTTGCTATACCAGGGAGAGAATGCATGCAAGCTCATTAGACTCAGAGTAATAGATGCTACCTTAGTCTGTTTGGTACTGGTAATATTATAATGGAATTCATGAGACTGGGTGATTTAAAAGAAGAAGAAAGTGATCTCTCACAGTATTGAAAGTTGAGTGGAGTTCGAGGTACCAACCAGCATCTGTTGTCCAGTGAGAGCCTCCTTTCTATATCCCCATAGTACAGAAAGGACAACTCTGCATTCTCTGTCATGTTGCAAAAGAGAAGTGAAGCAGCCCACTCCCACAAGAACTTCTGATAGCATTCGTCTTCGTTGGGGTTTCTACTGCTGTGAAGAGATGCCATGATCACAACAACTCTTATAAAGAAAAACACTTAATTGTCATGGTCTGCTTAGAGCTTCAGAAATTTAGCCCATTGTCATCATGACAGGGAGCATGCAGGCAGATATGGTACTGGAGGAGGAGCTGAGAGTCCTACCTTTTGCAGGCAACAGGAAGTCAACTGAAACATTGAGCAGTATCCTGAGCATAGGAAACCTCAAAGCCCACCCCCACAGTGACACATTTTCTCCAACAAGGCCATATCCACTCCAACAAAGTCATACCTCCTAATAGGGCCAAAATCTATGAGATTATGAGGGCCAGTTACATTCAAACTACCACAGCATCATTGATCCATGCACAAAGACAGAACACAATGACTCAAGCATCTTCAACTTGACTCTGTGGCATTGGGATTCAATTGCCAATGTGAATCTCCCACAGGTGAGGTCTATTCCCATTTATTACTAAGACTGAAACATTCACTAGCTGCTGTGGAATAATGCTTTTGTACAGTGTAAAGATTTGACACTTGTATTGGTTTAATAAAACGCTGATTGGCAGTAGCCAGGCAAGAAGTATAAATGGGGCAAGCAGACTAGGAGAATTCTGGGAAGAGGAAAGGCAGAAATAGTCACAAGCCAGATACAGAAGAAGCAAGATGAGAATGCCTCACTGAGAAAAGGAATCAAGCCACATGTCTAAACATAGACAAGAATTATGGGTTAATTTAAGTTGTAAGAACTAGTTAACAATAAGCCCGAGCTAATAGGCCAAACAGTTTATATAAGCCTCTGTGTGTTTCTTTGGGACTGAATGGCTGTGGAGCCAGGTGGGACAGAAACTTCCATCTATAACCAACATCCCTGAGTTTGGAGACAGTAAGTTTGGAGTGCTGTTCAGAGCAGAGCAGAAGGACAACCAGGGGCTCTGGAGAGCAAAAAATTCCAAGTGTGATATTGGGGCCAGCCTAGGAGTTATAAGTTTAGGGAGTGTACAATCTGGGGACTCACTCTAATCCAAACATTGAGCCAGACACATTATAGTATTTGTCTAGTTTAATCCTTGAAGCAAACATGTGGGAATATTGTTATCTAAAAATGTTAAAGACTTTAAGGGTTAGAAAATTGGAGTGTTTCAGAAGTTAACCATCCTCACCATGGAATCAGAGGGGCCCACACTGACTTCTGCTTCCCCAGTGATGTATAAACCCAGGTATGCCAAAGGGCAAAGCTACAGATTAAGATATATGAACTCAGCAGCCCTGCCTGGATGCAGCGCACACAGACGCCAAAGGCTGCCTGGAAGGGGTGGATACAGATAGCATGCGTGGACTCTGTGGAAAGAACAAACCTGTGTTCACTGTTTGGTCCATTGTCTTTCCTTCAGCACAGGCTACTCTAGATGCCCTACTTTCCCTGAGAGGACTCTGAATAGCACTCCCTTGATCACTTTGGGCCTCATCCCTGATCTCAAAGTGACACTGACCCCTGCTATCCATCCCAGGGGCTACACTGGCTGCCACATCACCCTGCAGCCCCACAATTGTGGCAGAACCCCTCTCTGCTGAGCCCACAACCCTTTTCTTAGGCTCAAAAGAAGAAGGTATTGAATGTGGGGCTGCTTGCAGGTGGATTAAGTGGAAGGGATTTGGCATCGTCCATTATCACTCCAGCAACGCCTCCAAGGGAAAGATGCTGGGAACCAATAAAACGATACACAGAACTCTCCACTCTCGCCTGAACTAGTCACCTACCCTCCCTGTTGACAGCTAGCCACAACTTCCCTCAACCCCTAACAAGGGATTTCTAGGTATCCCAGAAATGGTCCTATGGGGAAATCTGGGTAGGACCCCCATGACTCATATCTGGGTGACTCTCAGAGGTTGGACTTTGTATCGCATGACTATACTAAGACCCCTTCTATTGACCTGGTCTAAACTTGATTTTGCTCTATCAAGTACAGTAGTACCCTCCCCTACTCCTCCAATCTTTCTTCCAACTAAAAACACACATACACATATCCTTCCCAAGAGACCAACAGTCCTGAGTGAGGAGAAGAGGAGAGCTTTGCAAGGGTGGGGCATGGGCAGCAAATCCTACATAAGACAGAACTAAAAGAAGTCAAAATATGTGGTTCTCAGCACTAGGAACAAGCATAAAGCCCTCAAATGCATCTGATGTCAGTGACATGGAACTAGAGAGAATGGAGATGCTCAGAGTTCATGTGACATAAAGAGCCACTTAGGGAAGCCAGAAGGCTAGTTCTGGGGCCAGATGCTGAGTCTCTCCCGATTCTCTCACTGCAGTCTAAGCAACTAGTGGACTGAGACCCAGCATACCACAGCCCAACCAGAATCTTCCTGACTGGCCCAGGATTGAATCCTATTGGTGGTGCAGCCCCTGAAAACTCTGATCTCCTGTCAGAGTCTTCAGCTCTTACTTAGATGATAATAAAGGTTTGCTGGAAAGGCAGGTGAAGGAATTGAGGAAGCTGTAAGAGGACAGTGAAGGAAAGAGAGTATCTATTTTAATAACATTTTTATTTACTACTTGATAATTCCATACAGGCACACAATATATCTTGACCACGGGCACTCACCCATACCCCTCCTGCTATGCTAGAAGTGACAGCATGTGCCACCACACCTGGTTTATGTGGCACTGAATGGAACTCAGGGCTTTGCGCATGCTACAGAAGCATTCTACCAATTGAACTACATCCAAAAGGGGGATGTTTTTAAGTACCTACTGTGTACATCCACAAAGCAGGTAGGGGTAAGGGGCGGGTCCTCTAAAACCCAGACTGATAGAGTCGTTAAATCCCTCAGTGATTCTCAGAGTAAAACCTAGTACATCGCAGGGAGCTGGGAAGGCCACAGAGTTCTGCCCCCACCCACGCCATTTTTTTCCAGCCACACCCATACCATTCTACCCTTCCATGTACTCTGCCATGGGTTCTGCAGCTCTGAATTCTTCTTGCGGTTTTAGTCTGTGTGCTTTTCGTTGTTGTTGTTTAATGTATCATCAACATCTGGCTGCGCTCACGTGTTTAGGTTAGTACCTGACACTTTATATGCATCATCTCTTTGATCCTCTCAATAAATGTGAGGCAGGGATAATGAGACCCATTTTACAATAAAAGCAGCTGAGGCTGAGAGGGACAGCTGCTTTTGTCCAAGGTGAACACTGTGCTCAACCATGCCTTCCCCCACTGGGCCCTCCCACCAGTCACCCCCAAATTCAGCCAGCACAGGACAAGCAAAGGCTGCTGGGAGCACCTGTGGCAGCACAGACCTCAGAAACACTGAGAAGTAGAAGGACAAAGAGGCCAGGCCTGTCAGGGATGTGAGGGAGAACTAACCGGTGGCCCAGTTTGTCTGATTGTAGTGCTGAAAGCCTCCATCTTGGGAAGCCATCGGTCCTTGTTTCTAAAGTGATGGTTCTGCCACCTGGGAAGAGCTCCTCCGCTCTCAGGCCCAGTCAAGCAGAGCTGGTTAGTCACCCCGACTCGGGTCAGCTTGTTTGTCTACCAGAGGAAGTAACCAGAGGTAGGCAAGGTTCCTGAAGATTCTCCCAGATGCAGCATGAAAGCTACAGTTCAGATAATCAAACTGTGAGACCCCATTTGAGCATAAAGACCAAAGGCAGAGTTGAAAGGAAAGGAATCCCTACCAGGGGCAAGATTCCAGGCGTAAAAGGGCAGGAGCCAGAGAAACACTCAAATCCAGACATCTGGCTATCAGATTTGCTGTATTTCTAGCTCCTAGCACGCTACCTAAAACATTGCAAGTGCCCGGTGCAGTTGAAATGGACAGATGGATTCATGCATGCATGCATTCATGTCTGGGCTATAATATCTAACTTCTAGCCTCGATGCTGCCTTCATGCTGAGCCCCACGCCAAGTGGGGTCTAGTTCAATGTTACAACTACTGAGGGACCAGTTAGACGCCTGGAAGAAGATAGAGGAGGCAGGATGGGGAAGCCCTCTGAAGCCTGGCTTGTGCTAGAGAGAACAGCCAAGAGTCGGACGCAAAAGGACTGTCTGTGCTGGAATTTCAAGGGCAGTTTGTTCTTCGACCAACCAGCCATTTCTTCTTCCCTTAGGATGATCCAGCCTTTGGCAAACACCGGCCAAAAGGGCAAGGCTTCCACTGGAGCATGTTTCAAAAGGCCTCATTGTGAGGAACTCGCCAGCAGTCAAAATTCAAGATTTTTTAAGAAGGATGTTCACTGGGTAATCACTTCAAACTTGTAGAGAAGGAACTTTTAACTAACTGTTCAAGCAGCTACAGGCAATTTTTCTGTAGTCAGGACTGGGAAGCAGCGGCAGCGCCATCTTGTGGCACTTTTGAGAACACCATGAGTCTGAGTCAGTCCTTTCAGCTTTCTGGATGTGTACAGTGTGCTTTTCTGAAAACTCACAATTTTATCTTAATAAGGATATCTATTGGGCTACTTAACAATCCGGTCCACTCACTTCTCAACCTTTATAAAAATCAAAAAAGCATAAATTCAATGCCCCAATTCAGCGTGGATTCAACACCATGTAACCTTGATATTTTCGAGAAAACTCTGCTTCAGTCAGGCCGGGTGGCACACACCTGCAATCCCAGCACTTGCAAGTCTGAGGCAGGAGAATTACTATTAATTTTATGCCAGCCTGGGCAACATAGCAAGACTCTCTCAAAATAATACTATTAAACTGAAGGGGGAAAAAAATCTACTTCCCAGGGAAAACACATGCTACTTTACCTGGTAGGCAGTGGCACAGGCCCAGACGAGAGAAAGGGTCACAATTCACAAGTTCTCCATTCTCTGCCAGTGGAGGCACGGTGTTAGATGTTTTCCTCTATTGAGCTCCACCTTATTTTTGAAACACGATCTCTCACTGAGCCTGGAATTCGCTAATTCCTCAAGACTAGCCACTTAGCACAAGCCCTAGAGACCTCTGGTTCCCCCCCCACACACACACACACACAATGCATGCTTCACCACACTTGGATCTTTACATAGATGTTGGAGATCTGCTTGGGTCGCCATGCTTATACAGCAAGCTCTTTACCAACTGAGCTCTTTCTCCAGGCCCCGAAGATGAAAACCCAAGACACTGTACAGACAAGACTGACAGGAGCCCATTGCTGGGAACGATGGAGTTTGCCTTGCCCATCTCTCCATACCGAGTCTTTATCTGGCTACTTTTCCCCTACCCCGCTCCCCCATGCAACACAGGGAACATGCTCTGCGTTAGCATTTACATTTACACAAATACGCGCACAATTGATTTCTCATCTCTTTGTGCTGTAGAGGAATTAAATCATGCGCAGGCAAGAACTGCTGTCAGATGGAGCCCTGCTCAGGGTGGCAAGAGCGGAAAGGCTCTTCAAAGAAACCCTTATCTCTGAGGTTCAGACAGACCCGGGTTGCTACTGAAGCAACTGAGGCTGCCCGTGGGCAGTGAGTTTCCAGTCTGCGTCTGTCGGCAGAACCGAGGATGGAGGCAGTGCTCAGCACAGCTGGGAGACTTCACAGGTGCCGAAATTCAGACTCAAGGCGCCTTCAAGCTCAGCGCCTCCTGATGTTTAAAGTAGGCCCGTGGAAGACACGTGACCTTGAAACCGGATGTCGATCCTAACCGCGGCCTCAGCATGAATCACCAAATTCTCTTCTCTGAGCCCTTTCACCACGTGTGAAATGAAATTAAGAATCTCCATGCTGCAAGGAGCCTCGGGGTCTGGTCTGTCCCCCAAAACAGACTCCTACCTGAAAATCTTGCTCCCTCTCCCTGCATATCAGGCTGTAGCTTCTGCCAGATACGATCAACTCATCCTTTTTGAAAAACAATAACTAAACAGAAAATCAAGACTTTCACTTACACTAATGCTATAAAGAATAGACTTTTTAGCATGGTTATTTTTCATACAGAAATAAATAATCATTGAATAAATTGGCAGAAAGGTACAGCTCATATTTATAGAAAAAAATAGCCAGCTAGTAAATATGCAAGAAATAATAGAAATTTAAAAAAAAAAAACTACTAGGCAAACAACACCATATATAATTGCTGCAAGCAAGATTTTCTAAATACAAGAAGAGAAATAGTAACTTGGCCAGAGAAGACTGGTCGGCCCCATATTTAGCCGCTGACACCCTACGCTATAAGGCAGTCTTATAAAAAGCTGACTGGAGAAGGGCATGACATCACCCTGTGGTGTTGATAGAAATGAATAATCTCCATCTAATCATGAGGAAACACCTGACAGGCCCAGATGGAGGGTCATTCTACAAAACGACTGGGCTATAATCTTCAAAAACACCAAGGTCGTGAAAGGAAAGGAAAAATGAGAAATTCAGACTCGACAAGACTAGGAACATATGAAACTAAGTACAGAGAAGAAAAAAAAATCACTGGATCCCTGGTCAGTAAAGAAATACATTAGAGGGAGAGTGGCGGCATACAAATTGTCTGGTAGGTGAGTCGATAACCATGTGTCTGGGTTGATTCTATTGTATTGTTAGTTATGAAAAGAACTTACAGAAATAATAAAGGGGCCAATGTAGCTGCAGCCTTCCCAAAGTCCTGCATCTTACACTGTTAGCAGCTTGGTGTGTGAGCGTGTATGCACATGTGTGTATACAGGGCAGAGCATTACGTGTGCCACGGTACATGTTTGAAGGCTAGAGGACAAACTTGGGTATTGGTCCTCACCTTTTACCTGTCTCATTCACTGCTGTGTACTCAAGGCTAGCTGGCCCCAAAACGTCCAGGAATTCTCCTACTTCTGCCTCCCTTCTGAAAACAGGAGTGCTGAGATTACCCACATGTTCTAGTGCCTGGCTTCATGTGTGTTCTGGGGACCCCAACTTTGGTCCTCACACTTACTTGGCAAGACCTTCACCCACTGGTCATAGCCCAAGCCCCAGTTTGTTGTGTTTTACCTTTATATAAAAGTAAATACAATAGGGGGCTGGAGAGATAGCTCAGAGGTTAAGAAACTGGCTGCATTCCGGAGGTCCTGAGTTCAGTTTCCAGCAACCACATGGTGGTTTACAACCATCTCTAATGAGATCTGATGCCTTCTTTGGCATGTAGGCATACATGCAGACAAAACACTATATACACAATAAATAAATAAATCTTTTTTAAAGTAAATACCTATATTTAAATGAATTAAAAGTGTATACAACTATATTTATAGCTATATGTAACCACATATTTCTAGACATATAGAGCTATATGCAAGCTCTCATTCAACAACCTCTGTCACACACAATCAACATGTGGTCTTGGAAAGTTTCCATATATATCCACCTCATTATTTGGGGGCTATATAGCATTCTACTATCATGACATACAATTTCACTTATCCAAGATTTGCCTCTAATTTTTCCTATTATAAAAGCATTTTCATTTGTTTTTAAATTATATGTGTTGTACATGTATGTATTTCTAAAAAAAATAGAATCTTAGAAGAAAAATGGGTGAGTTAAAAGAGACGAAAATTTAATCATAATTCCACTTACAGTGAACAAAATTGACCAATAGAGTAGAGCAGAAGGGATGGTCTATGGTTCATAAGAAGGCACAGGGTTTCCCCATGGTCTCCCAGGGGTCATTAGCACTGGCGGAAGCCGAACTCATTAATGACATAGCCCAACTATGAGCTCTGCACGGCTAGGAACTGAAGCTTCAAGCCAACAGCTATGAGTAGACACCATCTTGAAATCAAATGGCCCAGCCCTAGGTAAGCCTGCAGATGACAACAACCCAAGCCAACATCTTGACTGCAACCTCAAGAGGGACCACAGAGCTACTCAGAAGCACCCAGCTATGCCACCCACAGATCCCTGGTACTCAGAAACAACAGAGACACTAACTGTTCATTGTTTTAATCCACCAAGTCTTAGGGCAAGTAGTTACAGCAATAGATACCCAGTATATTTGTTAAGCCCCATTTTCTTCACCTATAAATTAAGAGTGATATTAAAAATGAACTGGTCTCAGAGAAAAGTAGAGGAGGCCATTCCAGTTGTATGACCCATAAGCATCGGTCCCTTTCCACCCTCTCCTGGGGGTTAGAGGTTATGAGAGCTGGCAGGCCTGACTAGACAGAGGAAATGTTCTGAGTTGGGATGCCTTTGACCTTTCCATTTAAAATACACGTCAAATCTGCTTCTAATTCATTTACAGACACATTATTCTGAAAATGAAGCAGGGAGTGAACTTTGTTGCAATGTGTCCCCTGCCCTTTTATGTGATGAGATTACAAAGGCCATGATTCTTGTGGCCCTTGCTCTTCAGAGAGCTGCTAAGCCCCCTCTCTGAGTGGTCAGGGGTGGCTAGTGTGGACAGGGAAGGAAACTGATGAGGCATTGGTGTATAGGACAGGACAGAAAGCAACATCCAGCCAACATGGGCATATATACAAAAGTAAATTATTTATTCATCTCTCTCAGCTAACGTATGTCCCTTGTGGAAAGATCAGTCAGCGTGAGGGAGACCAAGATCCTTGGATTCCCAAGCATAGCACCCTCTTGTGGTCCCCAGCATCCAGTCTAGTAAATCTGAGGTCAAAGGGACTACTTCTTCCCAATAGTGCTGCCCGGCGGACCAAGTCTTCCAGCACAACATGCCCTTGGAGAATATTCAACCAGCACAAACATATTCACTCCCCTTTACATTATATCATTTAGAATATTTTCACCTACAAGTACCAGGAAAAAAAAAAACTAAAGTTGGCCTAAAACTCATGAAAAGGGAGGAGGTATATGTTCCGATCAGAAACAGGAATATTCTGGTATGGGAATATAGCTCAGTTGGTAAAATGCTTGCTGTACAAGGATGAGAACCTGAGGTGAGTCCCCAAAACCCACTTAACAACGCCAGATGCTGTTGTGTGTCCTATCTCACTTCTGAGGAGGGGGAGACAGGCAGATTCCTGGGGCTCACTGGATAACCAGACTAATCCAATAGGCAGGTTCCACATCAATGAGAGGCCCTATCTCAAAAAGCAAGGTATCACATAAGTGTGCGTGAACATGTATCCACTCACACACTACTGCACATACACACCCCAAAATAAAAAAGAAACTATACATAAACTGTGCTCGCTTTGGAGTCTGGTATTCTCTGGCTCTCAGTCAGTGATGTCCAACAGTCAGTGACCTTCGCCCTCCACGCCTTAGCTTCTTTCACTTATGCACAAGAAAACAAAGAGGCATGCGGAGTACATGTAAACTGTAGCTGCTAGAATCAGCATGTCAAGGACAGCTGGCTCCCCTAGCTGCAGAAGACCTGACCCTCCCCGGGATCCTGTGACTTGGGGAGGAGAAGGGATGTGGGGAACCCTAGGCAGAAATGGCTCATGTACCCAGCCTAGAGACCAAGTGAGAGCTGAGAGCCTTGTGTTGGAGAAAAGCTGGGTAGAATGAGAATGACAATCAGTAACGGGCTAAAACTTAGAATAAGAAGAGGGTGGGGAGGCGAAAGGAGGATGCAGAGGGAGCGAAAACCGGGTTGAGCGAAGAACTGCAGCTGTGGTAACCCTAGCCTGAGACCTGCGCTGCCTGTAGCATAACTAGTCTCTTAGCGCTGTCCTTCCTGCTCCAACAAGCATGCCAGCTCTTAGCAGACCCTTGGCCAGTGTCCTTGCTCCAGAAGGCATGGGAGTATGCTCATTCGGGGTGATGCAGAAAGCTCCCCTGTCCCCAAAACTTTCCTCCCTTCTTTCCTTGAGTCGGTGTTTTATTTTTTAACCATCCCTGCAGAGGTCTTTCTTTGGACAATGAATACTGGGTCCATTACAAGGATCTCAGATACCACACCTAAGGGCAGCAAGAAGAAAGGAACTGTGGGGCTCCCTGGGGGCATGGTGAGCCCCAGCTGAGAACTCAACAATGTCTCAGGAACAATCCAGCTGAGACAGATGTGTGCTACGGAATGGAGCAGCAGGCGACATTCTCCCACTGCTGTGGGTTTTGGAGCCGCACAATATGTTTGATTGAAAGGTTCCTTTGGAAGCTTAATCTTCCCAACATTTAAGAATTAAATCAATAATGTCCCCATTTCGGGCTCTCTGTGATTATGTCCTTTGTGTCCTGTTTACTATTTAATAACAAATGTTCTAAAAATTACAACTTATGTCATCTGTGCCCAACTCCCCCCCCACACACACACACACAAAAATCAAGGAAAACAGAAAGAGAAAAAATTAAAATTAGGTAAGTCCCTACTATGTGCAGCAATGTTCTAGAGGTTTTATATCCGTTATTTGATGCCATTCTAACAAATATAAAAGGAAGCTATTGCTGACAACATTCCTCTTATAAATAAGGAGCATTAAGGTTAGAGAGGTAAAAAGACTTCTGCGGGGTCACACAGACGCAGAACCTTGAGAGGCTGAGAATACACAGTGGTAGATTACTTGCCTGGCATATATAAGTAAAGCCCTAAGTTTAACACCCAACCCAAAGAAAGCAAAGCAGAGTCCTGGATTAGAACTTTCTGGCATTTTGGGTTCCAAGTCCATCATCCCCTCTGGCTCTTGTTAATGTCTCCCACTCAGATTCCCCCACCCCCACCCTCACCACTCCCCCACTCCCCATCAGTACCACTCAATGTTAAGAGCCCTCCCTCTAGCAAGCAGGTCTCCTATGTTGAAGCATGATTACATGAAGTTCTTCCTGTCTACCTGGTGGGGACCCTCAGGAGGTTCTGGGTCCCTCTGTAGCTCAGGGGATAGGAGGAGGCACCCCAGCTTTTCTTCCTGCAGAGGGAAAGCAAAATCTCCTGAGAGGCAGGGTTTTGATGTACAGGATCCCCAACCTGGGACCAGAAATGATGAAACTGAGACAAGGTAAATGGTGTCCTAGGACTGACTGTCCAGCTCTGCAGCTTAGAGTCAGGAGGCTCTCAGTGCATCTTTGCTATGCTCTACCAGGTAGACCTTAGATGAGGTACTTTACTTCCAGCCAGAATTTCAATCAATCAAATGAGACCAGTGTTGTTTCCCATAGGGGAATGGCTGAACAGATAAGACGTCTTACTAAAGTGTTTATGAAGTCTTGCCTGCCTTGTGTCCACAGATACTAGGAATCAATGTTCTATGATGGGACCCTAGGTTAACACACAGAAAGAAGGACACAGGGTTCCATGTCTCAGGTAACACAAAGGTGTACATAGTTCAGGCTTCTTATGGCCACAGACACCATACCTAAGATATAGTAGAGGAGGTAGCCTACCTTCACAGAAAGTTATGGTTTACAGTACACCACACACACACAAACATACTCTGTATCCTGCATGTAACTCCTTGGGGACACAGAAAGCCTTCCATCAAAGGATGTGAAGAGACAGAGACCAGAGACCTGAGCTTGGAGTCAGAATTAGAGGCCATACACCTTGTTTTAGGGCTTGAAGTCATGAAGCACCCTCACCACACTCTAACCAGAATGTACCCAATCAGAAACTGTCTATCGCCCCCTTGGTTTTGGTTGACCCCACTAACCAGGGTCAACCGATTGGTACAGCCTCAATACTTCCTTGACTGGCAGGCGTGCAGGTCCCAGCATGCCTCCAGTCACACTAGAGACAACTGCAGGCTCTATGGCTACCATTCTAGAAGGAGGTGACAAAGCTAATGCTTTTTTTTTTCTTTTGTTTGTTTGTTTCTTTGTTTTTGTTTTTTGAGAGAGGGTTTCTCTGTGGCTGTCCTGGAACTCACTCTGTACACCAGGCTGGCCTCGAACTCACCTGCCTTTATCTCCCAAGTATTGGGATTAAAGGCAGGCACCACCACTGCCTGACCCTAATGCCCCTTCTCTAAGCACTTAATACAAGTTCTGTGCATCGAGAGAAGTAACCTGGCTTCTGAACCGACTGGGAGACCATAGGCAACACTCTCTCTCTTCTTCATGTATTTAGTCATTCATTGGAAGAAATAAACATCTACTAGGACCACTTGAAGTCCCATCCCAGGAGACCATCAAGAAGGGAGTAGCCCAGTTCCTTCCCACATGGCATGGCAGTTACGCCTTGCTTTGGTTCCCTAACCCACAACCTAAAAAATCAGACTGATCGCTATTGCAACACTATAATGTGGATTCAGAGAAGATGTATCCCACAACTTGGGCACTAGAGAGGTGGTTCAACAGGCAAGAGCATCTATTGTTCTTGCAGAGGACCCAGGTTCAACTCCCAACACCCATGAGGCAGCTTGCAACCAGTTAGCTCACTAGAGCCAAAAACTGGAAATAACACAGACAGACATGCATCAGCAGGTAAATAGTAACTGTGTGTGGCATACCCATACAATGGAACACTGTTAGGAAAGGGGAAAAAAGGCAATTTCATAAGAGCCAGATGTGAAATGTGAAGGTACAGACCTGTTGTAATCCTAGTGCTCAGAGGCTGAGGCAGAAGGGTCATAAGTTCAAGGCCAGCCTAGGCAATTGGTGAGGCTTTGTGGGGAAGGGAAGATAAATATTGATACTGACAGCACAGAAGAATCTAAAACTAATAATGCTAAGTAGAAAAAAAAAACAACCAGACAAGAAAAGAATACATGATGTGTAATTTCATTTATCTACAATTCTATGAAGTACATGAACTAGTCTACTGTGACAGAAAATAAATCAGTAGTTGCCCAGGAATGGAGTAGAGTGGAGAGGAGAGGCAGAATTAGAAAGAGTCGCTAGAAAACTTTCAAATGTGACAGTGTTATGTTATCCTCCCACGATGGACATGTTGGAGTCTAGTCTCCAGCACTGCAGTCTGACTGTGTTTGGAGACATAGCATGTAAAGAGGGAACAAAGGTGTCTTAGTTAGGGTTTCTAATGTGGGGAAAAGATGCCATGACCACAGCAACTCTTATAAGGAAATATTTAATTAGGGCTGGCTTAGTTCAGAGGTTTAGTCCCTTATCGACATGGTAGGAAGCAAGGTAAAGTACAGGCAGACACAATGCTGGAGAGGTAGCTAAGGGCTTGACATCTGGGTCCCCAGGCAGCAGGAAGAGAGAGTAACACCGGGCCTGTCTTGAGCATCTGAAACCTCCAGGCCCACCCCCAGTGACAGACTTCCTCCAACAAGGTCACACCTCCTAATAATGTCACTCCCTATGAGCCTATGGGGGCCATTTTCATCCAAACCACCACACAAGGTAAGGTGAGGTCACTGGGGTGAGTTTAAATCTAATATGACCAGTGTCCTTACAAGGAGAGGGGATTAGAACTCAGATATGCACTCAGGGAATGAGGCATGAGGACAAAGATGTGGGGCAGAGTACTGCCTGTAAGCCTCAGAAGAATCCAGTCCAGACAACAACCTAATGCTGAACTTCTGGCCTCTAGAACTGTGGGAAAAGACATTTCTATGGTTTAAACCACTGTCTTGTCATAGCCACCATGGCAAACTAGCATGTGATGGTTTCAAGGTTACATATATGTCAAAATTATCACACTGTATAAGTTAACACATGAAGTTTATTGTATGACAGACTGTTCGTAAAACTCACTCTTAGACATGAGGGTGTAGCTAGGTTGGTAGATTGCTTGTCTAGCATGCAGAAAGCCCTGGGTTCAATCCCTAGCACTAGGGAAACCAGGCACAGTGTTGCATGACCAAAATCCTAGCATTTGGGAGGTAGAGGCAGGAAGATCAGAAACTCAAGTCTACTTCAGCTCTATATTGAATTTGCAGCCAACCTAGGCTACATGAGGGCCTGCCTCAAAAAAAAAAAAAGGAACTATAAAGATCAGTAGAATGGTATTTGCTGTTAGACCTGACCACCTGAGTCTAATCTCCAAGACCCTCATGGTGGAAGGAAAGAACAGACTCCTGTTATAGAATATTATTTTAAGATACGTTACATGTGTTTATGCCTTGGAACATTTGTTTAATGATGCAAAGATGTGTTGCATTCTTTTATGTTGTATTTGCTTACCTCTGTGAAGCTGTGTTACTTTGCCTGTCTAAAACACCTGACTGGTCTAATAAAGAGCTGAACAACCAATAGCAAGGCAGGAGAAAGGATAGGCGGGGTTGGCAGGCAGAGAGAATAAATAGAGGAGAAAAAGAGAGATCAAGGAATGGAAGGAGGAGAGGGGAAGACATCAGGGACCAGCACCCAGCTACTAAGCAAGCAATGGAGTAAGAAAGAAAGAAAGGTATACAGAAATAGAGAAAGATAAAAGCCCAGAGGCAAAGGTAAACAGGATAATTTAAGTTAAGAAAATCTAGCTAGAAACAAGCCAAGCAAAGGCCGGGCATTCATAAGAAAGAATTAAGCCTCCATGTATTTACTTCAGAACTGGGTGGCAGGCCACCCAAAGACCAAAGAGTAAAACAAAACAAAACACAAAAACAAAAAAAAAACCAAACAAACAAAATCAGCAACAAACTCCCTCAAGTTATTCTCTGACTCCTACATGCACATCCCCACACATACAAAATGAATGCTTAAATGAAAAAAATTGAAAAAGAAGAAAACCCACTATTAAGTTTAGTTTCATCCCCAGTTGTGTCCCAGCAGAAAGGACCTGATGCTGAAATACTCTATACTGAAGGGCAGGTGTGCAATACCATGCCATCTTTGGCAGAGCCTCCTGCCTTTTGCTGAGACTCATGTACCTCAACCTTGTTTTCTACCCCTTTAAACCACCTGACCAGGTTCTTAAATCCTGCATACCCCATTGATCAAACTACAATACCTGAGAAGGTAAGACCGGCCCGAACGCTTTTTCAAGTTCCAGGGTGATTCTAGCATCTAAGGTTAAGAAGCCACTACTTCACTTCCTGTTCCAGGAAGTCTACCTTAGAAAAATAGATTTTCAAAGCACCTAGCTGAGCCTCGCCAGGCACCGTGGCAATGCTCACCTGTACTGACTGGGAAATCTAATCGCCTTCAAGTTCTTTGCAAAACCAGCTGAGACTTAATCATTCCACTCACATCAAAATATTTACTCCAAATAGTCATTACCACCTGGAAGGGGCTCGCAGGTAGCTGGGGAAGACCGGTGGTGAAGCAGCAGGGTTCAGCACGCCCTGGAAAGGAAGCGGGCTATTTGCAGAAGCTCCTGTCCCTTAGCCGATGCTCAACTGTTCCCCAAGAGATTTCTTGAGTTAAGTGTTTGCACTTTAAGACTCTAAGGTCTGAATCATCTGGTTCTGTCTGATGCAGGTGCTGGGGCTTAGGAACTTACAGTAGATGATTTGCATAAGGTGATTGGAATTTGCATCGAGTGGAAAATTTGCATGCAGTAAATAGCTGAAGGGAGGATAAAATGATGGCCCAGAAATGGCAAAAAAATAATGTGCTAATTTGTAGCCCCAGCATTATCTGAAAGCTCCTCTGAAAAGTGAATGACTGCCTTCAAAAAAAAGGAAGCTACAGAGCTGCTAACGTCATGGCCCAGTCCTGAAAGTCTGGTAGGACTGCGGATATAGGACAGATGCTGACAGAGGTAACACATGTCACCTCAAGAGACTGAGGTGGGGAATCTCTTATGTTCAGGACTTCAAGACCAACCTGGGCCACATAGAGATTCAATCCACCCCTAATAAATAAACTAATAAATAAATAAATAAATAAATAAACAGGCAAGTAATTGCCTAATTGTGCTAATAAATAAACAGGCAAGTAATTAGAGAAATGATAACACTGAAGAACAATTCCAATGCAATATACAAAAGACAGCATTTCTGAGAAAAGAAAACTAAGAGACTTAGGTGAAAAGGGAGCTTACATTTGATACCATATGGTCTCATACTATTTTAAAGTTATATGAATTAGTTAATAAAATAATAAAAATAATAAAATAATAACATTCAGTACAAATACATTATTAAATTGTAATAAATATTACATTAAAATATTTATAACACTTAATTTTATGTGTTGAATTAAATTTTAATTAACAATTATTGAATATTATCACTATGGATTATGTTTTTGCAAAGGATTAGTATTAATTATTTCTCTTGGCTGACATGACACTCCCAGGGTTTCTGCCTCTTGACTCTTTTAAAGGGCCCATCTCCAATACCCTTGCTCCAAAGAGAACAAGAAACAGAAAATCATAGAGACCTAGTCCCTCATGTTGGCCTTCGCTGGAAGCAACCGTTCCACTCAGACACATTTATGAGCCAACACAGCCTAGGCTATGGCTCAGCTTGAGGTGCTAGGAATACAACAAGATTATTCTAGGAGATGGAACCCTGCCACTGGCCATGAAAGACAGCTCCCAAACACTAATCCCTCAACAGTATCCCTGACTCCAGAGTTTGTAGTTAAATGCACCTGCCATTTCTGTTGCTGTGCGTTCAGCTCCTGGGACTAATGCAGAGCACTTCCTCCCCAGCATGGCCAAGCAGAGAACATGTCAAATGCAGTAGACTAAAGTAACTGTTCCCAAACGTGTCCACAGTCTAATCTCTTGAACTTATAATTAATATCTCACAGGGCGAGGAGACTTTGCAGATTAAGGGAAGGATCACACAATCAGATTGCTGTGGGTTCTCAGTAGGTGCTCTTCCTGTGAAGAGGGATGCAGGAAGAATCGGAAGCGGAGGCATGTACCAAAGGAAGCAGCGATTGCTCTGGAGATGGTATCCGAATGATTCTGAAGATAGAAGAGCCACATTTTCCAGGTGAAAAAGATTCTCCTCTGTATTCTCCTCTGTAGCTTCTTGAGGAAATAGAAGCCATTACAATCTGAAGACTCACCCCAGCCCATTAATATTTGAAACTCTAACCTACAAGCTGGTTTGGGGGAGTGCTGGGGAGGCTGGTTAAATCATGAAGCACCACCCTCATAAGTGGCATTAGGTATGTTTACAAAAGAGACCAAAGGGAGCTGTTCACCCTTTCTACTCCATGAGAATACAACTAGAAGGCACCATCTTTGAATCTACTGGCCTCTTGGCCTTGTATTTCCTGATCTCCCAAACTGTAAGCATTAAATTTATGTTGTCTATAAATGATCTATTCAAGGTCAAGAATGGGTCTCCAGGGCTGGAGAGATGGCTCAGCAGTTAAGATCACTGGTTGCTCTTCCAGAGGACTCAGGTTCAATTCCCAGCACCCACATGACAGCCCACAACTCTCTGTAACTCCAACTCCAGGGGATCCAAAGCTTCTTCTGGCCTCTGCAAGCACCAGATGTGCATGTGGTTACACAGACAAAACACTCATACACACTAAATTAAAATTTTTTAAAAAATGGGCCCCAAACAAAAGGACTGAGCTCCTGGTCATATCTGAAGCTTGTACTTCTCCATCTACCTTTTCCCATTGCCCTTTCTCCGCTCCAACAGAAGTGGTACCCCAAAGCTGAGAACCATTTCCCAGTGTGATTAAATGACTGTGATTAAATGCTGGTCTATGGTGTGGTCTTTCCTCACATATTTTTGAACAAACTAATTGTCACTCACCAGTTCCAGGAATAGCCAGACCTGGATTAGAGAGCTACCTTGGCCAGGATGTCCATAAGAAACAAAGCTGGTTTTCTGTTTCCTACAAAGCCTTTCAGGCATTATTCATACGTGAGTCTGCCCAAAACCATTTCCCATAATACACTTTGATACACTTTGTCACAAAGCATCCTTAAACACCCTTACATAGTAGCTGAGAGATCTTTTTTGTTGTAGTTATTTTTGGGGTTGTTTTTTTTTTTTGATACTGGGTTTCTCTGTGTTAACAGTCATAGCTGTCCTGAAACCTAGCTCTTGTAGACCAGGCTGACCTCGACCTCATAAAGATCTGCCTGCCTCTGCCTCCTGAGTGCTGGTATTAAAGGCATGTGCCACCACCTGGCCTCATGCAGAGATCTTACATGGTTTTTTTTTTCTAACATACTTAAAAATTAATAGTAACTATTCTGTTACATCAGGCACTGAGTTGTATCGTATTTGATGCGCACAAGAATCCTATGAAGAGGAGTTTGCAACACAGGTGTCTGAATATTCTTGAACCAATTTATTTCTATCTCCTCTCACTTGTAATTCTCAAGAACTGGGGGTCTGGGAATGCTTCTCAATGGCAGCATGCTTATCTAGTGCATATGAGGCCCTAGGTTCAGTTCAATATCAAAAGGAAAAGGTAAGCTTGACTGTGGAAAATGCTAGAAATGAAGCCCACTCAGATCACAGAAGAACGGGCCTAGACGACTGGGCCTGTGTCCAACTCCTCCCAATGAGCAGGATATATTTCGATGCCAGCAAAATAGTGTTGCCCTGGAGTATAAATCCCAGAATGGGATAAACTGTGGGGTTCCCTCAGTTTCAAATCAAGTGGAGCACATGCAGTAGAGGTTCCATCTACCTCGGGCAGTTTCCCTGAACCTCAGGGGGCATTTGGGCAATGATACTTTCTCTACATTTAGATAACAAATCCATGTTTCACAGCTTGTATACACAGATATTCATCTTCCTGAACTCAAACTGGTAACCAGTGCATATTTAGCCTCCCCTTTCTCCTCAAGTTCTAGTATTACAGATGATGTCATTACAAGTCAGAAAGATTATTCATCGAAGACCAAAGAGTCAATGAGCAGTGGTACCTATGGTCTTAATTACTACGCGTTTCCTACAGTGACTGTGTACACTACTCTGCTTGCAGCTGTAACAAACGTCCTAACAAGGCAACTTCAGGACGCAAGGGCTTCTTTTAACTCAGAGCTCAAAGGGGTGTAGTTCATCATGCAGTGGGAGCCTGCAGTGGCTGCTCTCATTTTGTCCACATCAAGAAGCAAAGAGAGATGAATGCAGTTGTTCACCTGGCTTTCCTGCCCCTGTTTCCCATTTTACTCACTGTGGGCACACAGCTCACACTTAGGCAAGGCCTTGCCTCCCTAGTGAAACTTCTGTCAAAATATTCTTACAGACACTGCCCGAGGTGCATCTCCTGGGTGATTCCAAAATCCAGTCAAGTCGACAATGAAGATTAACCGTTATCCTGCAACACAGAAGGGAGCCAACAGAAGCAGAGGATGGTCTAACCCAAAGGCTTCATTGCTGTAGATCCAAGGCAGGCATCAGGGATACCGGCAGGTGCAGGAGCCACGGGGCCATCATCCATCAGCAACAGGAGGTGGGGATGGCAACCAGTACTGAGGTTGCAAGCAGCCAAACTCTGAGCTTCGGCAGCCACATCCCATTTCCCCAAGATCATCACAGACTCCCTGCTCCCTTTCCTCTCAAGTCATCAATTCTGACCCTGGCATCCAGCCATTGGAGAGATTTGACAGCATTTTTAGAGATTTTTATGTGAAACTAAATTTAGGCAGCAAGACAGATGAAAAACACACCCACTTTCCTGGAAGGTGTTTGCTTTGCCTCTCTTCTGTGAGATTAGAAATGTATTTCAAAGCTCCTGTGAAATTTAGAAACCAACATGTGGACATGAGGAAGCGCTGGCCAGGTGGGTTTCTGTACTAAAAGCAATCATGGCTGCCCTGGTCAGTTTTAATGCTGCCATAACAGAATGCCTACAATTTAAAGGGGAAATATTTATTTGGGGTCATTGTTTCTGAGGGTTCAATCCACAGTCTCTTTGCCCCATGTGCTCAGGCAGGGCTTCATGGCAGCGGGAAATGCGGGAGGAATGGAAGCAGAGGTCACTGACAGGAAGGGACCAGGGATAATATATCCCCAAGGACCCACTCTCCCTCAGTGACTTACCTCTTCCACCTGGGTCCCACCTCATAAAGTTTCCAACAACTCCCAATAGTACCACTAGCTGGAGACCACCTGTCTTAGGTTTCTATTGCTGTGATAAACACCATGACCAAAAGCAACTAGGGGAGGAAAGGGTTTATTTCATCTTACAGCTCACAGCCCATCATCCAGGAAAGTCAGGGCTGGGAGTCAAGACAGAAACTAACACAGAGGCCATGAGAGAAAGCTGCTTATTGGCTTGCTCCTCCTGGCTTATTCAACTTGCTTTCTTATACCACCCAGGACCACCAAGCCCAGGGTGGCAGCTCGCACAGTGAGCTGGGCCCTCCCACACATCGTCATCAGTCAAGAAAATATCTCACAGGTTGCCTACAGACCACTCTGGTGGGGCCGTTTTCTCAGTTGAGGCTCTCTCTTCCCAACTGACTCTAGATTGTGTCAAGTTGACATAAAATCAGCTATCACACCAATCTTATAGTACCCAAGCCTCTGGGAAGGGAAAAGGCAATACTCCATATCCAAATAAGAGCAGGAAGATTCAGAGGACTTTTTTAAAAGATTTTTTTTAATTTGATAGATGACTTTATTTTATGTGCATGGGTGTTTTGCCTGTATTAATGTATGCGGACCCTGTGCATGCCTGCTACCCTCAGAGCTCAGAAGATGGGGGCAGATCCCCTGGAGCTGAAGTTACAAATAGTTGTGAGTCACCATGTAGGTGCTGGGAACCAAACACGGTCCTCTACCCAAACAAAAGTGCTCTCAACTGCTGAGAGAGCTAGGACCAGAATTCAGATCTCAGAAACTATGTGAATGCTAGGTGGGCATAGCAACCTACCTATATAATTCCAGCCTGGGAAGGCAGAGACAGCAGACCCTCAGAGCAAGCTGGCCAGAAAGACTGACCATATTGGCAAACTCTGGGTTTGACTGATGAGTCCTGACTTAATAAGGCAGAAGAACAATCAAGGATAAATTCCAACATTAATTTCTAGCCTCCACTTGTATGTGCACAAGTGCACATGCACACAGACAGACACATCAACACAAACACACATATGCATGCACATGCCCTTTAAAAAAATGGAAAACAAGACCATGTTGAGGAAAGAGTCAAGTCCTCGAAACACAAAAGCAATCCGAGTCTTAAATATAGCCAAGGGTTTCTCTGGATGTCAGTTCCCATAGCTATAACTTGAAAACAGTAGCAACCTGAAGCACAATTAATTAAAGCTCAGTTACAGAAATTGGGGTTTAACCTGAAGACCAGAAAAGCAAAGCAGCCAGCCACTGACTCTTACCTCTACCTCTGTCTAAAAATGGTGATCCTGTCTCCAGGAATCTCAGAATGAGACTGAGACTGAGAGCTGTCTCCTCCCATTTTATAATATTCTCTAGGGCTGGGATTAAAGGCGTGCACCACTGGGATTATAGACATGCACCACCCAGTTTCTATGGCAACTAGTGGCTATGGGGATTAAAGGTGTGTGTCACCACTGCCTGGTTTGTAAGGCTGACCACTGGGGCTGTTTTACTCTCTGATCTTCATGCAAGCTTTATTTATTAAAATACAAATGAAATATCACTACAGCAACCTCTCTGACAGCACTGACATTGGGACTTGATGTTTCCATAGTTGAGAAAGACTACAGAGGTCAGCCCAAGGTCAAAATTGGTCATTCTTAATCCAAAAAGCATTTCACAAACTGAACAGAGCCTAAATGTTGGTGGAGAGCCACTGTCTCCTCCTCAAAACAGCCATATAGCTATTGGAAACTCAATTTTTTAATAGTTTAATTTCTATTCACTTTAGCTTTGGAGAATAATTTCAAGTTGGGAGATTCAATTTTTTTATGTAAATTGGCTTTGACTTGGGAAGAACTCAGACTGGGTTCTGGGGAGTGGCCTCCAATCATAATGACCTCATTTGCATATCAATGGCCTCTCACTTCATTTGCTGCCACGGCCACCCTGAGAGCTCAGATGGCTCCAGACATAACGGGAAGATGGAAAAATGTTGGGTGCTCTTTCTTTTTATAATGTTTAAATATAGGAAGTGCTTTGAAATAAAAAGTTTCTTGTGAAGTTTTGAAGTCAGACTGAGGAGATAAAATAGGTTTTTTTTCTTTATCAATCTTACTAAATCTCTAAGAGAGTACAGAATACATTCTTTTTATTCTAATTTTTAATGATTTCTTTAACCATTGTTTATGCATACGTATCCTGTGGAATTATCACTATTTCAGTGGCCCCAAATATTTACTGAAGGCTGACTTCAGTGCTAACTGTGCTGTGTGTGGGTACTAGCAAAAGGAGGAACACGAAATCCTTGTCCTTCGGGGCTTGGACATCTTAATAAAACCTTGAACAACAGCAGGAATGTAATGTGTAATAAGTTCCAACAGTAAAGGAATGGTGTGCTTTGAGGAGGTACAAGAGGCAGGGCTCCCAGGGGGAAGGAATGAAGAGCACAGATCTAAAGGAAGAGCACACGCAAAGAGAACAAGTGGGTGTATATGCCTACCTACACGCATACATCTCAGGACGCAGATTGTTTAAGAAACTAAAAGGGAGAGTGAAAGCAGCAGTGGAGACAGTAGGGGGAATAGCAATACTCAGAGTTACTGTAGATAGGGGCCAGGAGCCTTGGTGGAGATTTTGAACATTCTGAAAGAACATAAGATTCTATTGAACTATTCTGAGACTTGGTTAACTATCTAAGGAGACGATTAAATCAGCTGTATAGTTATAAGATTCTTTGAAGAAGGGATCCTGTGTTGTTGCTGCTTGGTGAGAGGGGGGATGGGAGATGGAAAAAGAGTAAATCAGACAGCAGCTTTATTAATACAACCGCAGCAGTAAGGGGAGTGTCTACATCTGAGTTTCATCCCTGCAATTCTAAACAAACTATCTGATGATTTCTAGGGAAGTCTTGCGTCACCAGGAAGCAGGCTTAGTTAGCATGTAACGTGTGCTACACGGTCAAGGTAGAAAAGCAGGGCATAATGATAGGTTATGAGACAGGCATCACTGTTTCTCTTACCAGGGCAGTGGGGCTTGGTAATGTGTGACTCCTCATATTACATGAGACAGGCTATCAACAGGCTGACTGGGCTCTTGCCCTCTTTACAGCCCCTCTCTGCTTAGAGCCTGGTTACTCAGGGTGGAGAGGGAGGAGTCTAGGTTCTCTAACAGCTGCCAGACAAGGACTTGGATTAGGTGGATAAAGTACAGTAATGGCTTGGACTAAGATAAAGGAAGAGGAGGGGAAAAAATGAATGTATTGTATTGCTCTTCAGGTGGTTAAAAAAGCAGGATCAGCCAGGCGGTGGTGGCACAAACCTTTAATCCTAGCACTTCGGAGGCAGAGGCAGGCGGATCTCTATGAGTTCAAGTCCAGCCTGGTCTACAAAGCAGTTCCAGGACAACTAGGGCTGTTACTCAGAGAGACCCTGTCTCAAAAAAAAAAAAAAAAAAAAAAAGAGTAGGACCAAGTGCTAGACTGGCTAGCAGGAGGACAAAGAGAAGCAGATTTTAAGAATAATACCCAGGTTTCCGGATCACAAACTGAATGGGTGACAGTGCTACTCATGGAGATAGGGACCCCGAGAAAAACCAGACTGTGTGTGAGTGAAAGCTGGAAGGAGGCTTAGAAGGTCAGTGTTGAACACGTTGTGTACAAGGACCTATGAGACGTCTTTGAGAAATTTTTTTTTTAAGCTGTTAAGTGTCAGGGCTCAGGGGAAGTGATGGTTCTGGACCCTAAATGTGTTCTCAAACTCATCTGTGTCTGTATGTGTGTGCGCACTCACACACACTCGTCTGTGTCTGTATGTGTGTGTGCACTCACACACACTCGTCTGTGTCTGTATGTGTGTGCGCACTCACACACACTCGTCTGTGTCTGTATGTGTGTGCGCACTCACACACACTCGTCTGTGTCTGTATATGTGTGTGTGCACTCACACACACTCGTCTGTGTCTGTATGTGTGTGCGCACTCACACACACTCATCTGTGTCTGTATATGTGTGCACTCACACACACTCGTCTGTGTCTGTATGTGTGTGCGCACTCACACACACTCGTCTGTGTCTGTATGTGTGTGCGCACTCACACACACTCGTCTGTGTCTGTATGTGTGTGCGCACTCACACACACTCGTCTGTGTCTGTATGTGTGTGCGCACTCACACACACTCGTCTGTGTCTGTATGTGTGTGCGCACTCACA
>PVIU01011582.1:0-64088 GCA_004026605.1 Ondatra zibethicus
ATATATATATATGAGACTGGGAACGTTTGTAATGGGTAGAACAAAAAACTAAGTAGAACTAAGCACAATGTAGAACAAAAAGAACAAGTAACAGGTGGAACAATGAGGAATGATGGATTGGAGAGAAAAGAATAAGAGACATGAACAAACAATTCTCACTGTGAGTAGACTTCTTTACCCCTCAGATTTTACCCCTCAGATTTCTAACCCCCCTTTAGCTCATCCTGGCACCTTTAATTGAACTGTGAAAGGGAGTCCCAGAGGCTAAAACTTTTAAAGCTCCCATTACCAAGTCTTTTGGCTGGCTTAGCCAGGCCCCTGACCACCATTGAGCATGGTGACAACCCACTGAATGGCTTGGTCCTCGTTCAGTCCTCCCTAAGTCCTGGGGACACCCATGACTACAGGTTGCAGTGACATTTTCCTTTTCTCTCATCCATGAGAACATGTCTTCCATACCCTCTCATTTTCCCCATGGGATGCCTCTTAGAAAACCTCCAACTTCACCACCTGACACCTGATGTGAAGAGCCCTAAATTTATTTTTTTGCAATCAAATTTGGCTTCAGTACCCCTTAGATAATCAATCCAAAGGGACACTTAATGGCCCCTTAGATCCTAATACTATTTGGGACCTTTACAAATACTGTGAGCAATCAGGGAAAAGGAAAGAGATTCCCCATTCCCTACTTCTTTTCTCTAAGTTCTGTTTGTTTTTGTCTAGTCACACACACACACACACACACACACACACTCATGGACAGTGTAAATACTCAGTCTTTTAAGTTGCTGTAGATGCATCTGTAAGTTTGTTGCAAGTTGGGAGCTAGGAGAGAGACCTAGCAGGAGAGGAGTAAGCAAAGGAGTAGCCCAGTCTTAACATGCACACACCCTGTACATTCTCTTCACTCTCTCTCTCTCTCTCAAAGAGCTGCACCTCTTCTTGCCTCTAGCAAACAGAGACCACCCAAGAAACTGCTGCTACCAAGAAGCCTTGCTTGTCTCTGTTCTTTTGTGTCTAGGATCACTTCCCAAGATCTCTCAGGTTTTATGTGGATGTAGTTACTGAAGGTTGGGAACCATTTATAGATAGAAGTTTCCATCCTGCCAGGTTCCACAGTTGTTCAGTCCCAAATAAACACACAGAGGCTTATATTAATTATAACCTGTTTGGCCTATTGTTCAGGCTTATCACTAACTAGCTCTTACTGCTGAAATTAACACATAATTCTTTTTATTGATTTTTATTGAGCTCTACATTTTTCTCTGATTCCCTCCCTACCTCTCCCCTCCCTTTCAATCCTCTCCCAAGGTCCCATGTTCCCAATTTATTCAGGAGATTTTAACTTTTCCTACTTCCTATGTAGATTAGATCTATGTATGTCTCTCTTAGGGTCCTCATTGTTGTCTAGGTTCTTTGGGATTGTGATTTGTGGTCTGATTTTCTTTGCTTTATGTTTTAAAACAACTTATGATTGAGTACATGTGATAATTGTCTTTCTGTGTCTGGGTTACATCACTCAAAATAATGTCTTCTAGCTCCATCTATTTGCCTGCAAAATTTAAGATGTCCGTTATTTTTTCTGCTGTGTGGTACTCCAATGTGTAAATGTACCACATTTTCCTTATCCATTCTTTGGTTGAAGGGTATTTAGGTTGTTTCAGGTTCTGGCTATGATAAACAATGCTGCTATGACCATAGTTGAGCACATGTCCTTGTGGCACAATTGAGCATCCTTTGGATATATACCCAAAAGTGGTATTAATGGGTCTTGAGGAACGTTGTTTCCTAATTTTCTGAGAAATCACCACACTGACATCCAAAGGGGCTGTACCAGCTTGCATTCCCACCAGCAATGCAGGAGTATTCCCTTTTCTCCACAGCCTCTCCAGCATAAGTTGTCATCAGTGTTTTTGATCTTGGCCATTCTTACAGGTGTAAGATGGAATCTCAGAGTTGTTTGGATTTGCATTTCTCTGATGACTAAGGATGTTGAACATTTCCTTAAGTGTCTTTCAGCCATTTTAGATTCCTCTGTTGAGAGTTCTCTGTTTAAGTATATACTCCATTTTTTTATTGGATTACTTGTTCTTTTGATGACTGATTTCTTGATTCTTTGTATATTTTGGAGATCAGACTTCTGTCTGATGTGGGGTTAGTGAAGATCTTTTATCATTCTGTAGGCTGTCGTTTTGTCTTGTTGACCGTGTCCTTTGCTTTACAGAAGCTTTTCAGTTACAGGAGGTCCCATTTATTAATTGTTTCTCTCAGTGTCTGTGCTACTGGGGTTCTATTTAGGAAGTGGTTCCCTGTGCCAATGCGTTCACGTGTACTTCCCACTTTCTCTTCTATGAGGTTCAATGTGGTTGGCTTTATGTTGAGGTCTTTGATCCATTTGGACTAGAGTTTTGTGCATGGTGATAGATATGGGTCTCTTTATTCTTCTACATGTTGATATCGTTATGCCAGCACCATTTGCTAAATATGCTTTCTTTTTCCATTTGATAATTTTGATTCTTTGTCAAAAACCAGGTGTTGGAAAGTGTGTGGATTAATATCTGGCTCTTCAATTTGTTTCCATTGGTCCTCCTGTCTGTTTTTATGCCAATACCAGGCTGTTTTCAGTACTGTAGCTCTGTAGTATAGTTTGAAGTCAGGGATTGTGATGCCTCCACAAGTTCTTTTATTGCACAGGATGGTTTTGGCTATCCTGGGTTTTTTGCTTTTCCATATGAAGTTGAGTACCGTTCTTTCAAGGTCTTTGAAGAATTTTGTTGGGATTTTGATGGGCATTGCATCGAATCTGTAGATTGCTTTTGGTAAGATTGCCATTTTTACTATGTCCCTCAATGGAAGAATGGATAAAGAAAGTTTGGCAAATATACATATTAGAGTTCTGCTCAGTGGTAAAAAAAAAATGATATCTTGAATTTTGCATGCAAATGGATGGAAATAGAAAACACTATCCTGAGTGAGATAACCCAGACCCAAAAAGATGAATATGGTATGTACTCGCTCCTTAGTGGATTCTAGCCATAAACAAAGGACATTGAGCCTAGAGTTCACAATCCTAGAGAAGCTAAATAATAAGGTGAACTCAAAGAAAAACATATGTAGATCCTCCTGGAAATTGGAAGCAGACAAGATCGCCAGGCAAAAGTTGGGAGCATGGAGGTGGGGGTAGGGTGGGTGGAAGGGGAGGGGGAGAGAGAACGAAGAAGGGGAGGATTGGGGAGAGCTTGGGGGAGTGGGATGGTTGAGATGGAGGAAGGATGGATATGGGAGCTGGGAAGAAGATATCTTAATTAAGGGAGACATTTTAGGATTGGCAAGAGACTTGGCTTTGGAGGGGTTTCCAGGTGTCCACAGGGATGTCCCCAGCTAGGTCCTTGGGCAGTAGAGGAGAGGGTGCCTGAACTAGTCTGGTCCCATAGCCACAATGATGAATATCTTGAATATTACCATAAAACCTTTGTCCGGTGATGGATGGAGATAGAGACAGAGACCCACACTGGAGCACTGGACTGAGCTCCCAAGGTCCAGTTGAAGAGCAGAAGGAGGGAGAAGATGAGCAAGGAAGTCAGGACCACTGAGACAGTGTGACTGATCTAATGAGAGCTCACTAAGGCCAGCTGGACTGGGACTGAATGAGCATGTGATCAAACCGGACTCTGAATGTGGCTGACAATGGGGGCTGACTGAGAAGCCAATGATAATGGCACTGGGATTTGATTCTACTGCTTGTACTGGCTTTTTGGGATCCTAGTCTGTTTGGATGCACCCCTTCCTAGGCCTGGATGTAGGGGAGAGGGCCTTGGACTTCCCACAGGGCAGGGTACCCTGTACTCTCTTTGGACTGGAGGGGGAGGGGGAAGAAGGGGAGCAGGAGGGAAATGGGAGGAGGGGAGGAGGTGGAAATTTTGAATGGTACTATTTATAAAGCAAAAACAATAATAACTTAGTAATTCAGAATATAATATTTTGTGACCTGTAAATTCTGGAAATTGCTTTGGAATTCAGCACAAATATGGTGGCAATATTTTTTTAAGTTCTGAGAGTAAAAGCTGAGCCTTCAAAAAAAGAATAACAAAGTAAGAAGAAAAGATTATTTTAGGAACTATTTTTCTCGAACCATCTGAGGGAAAATTATCAAACTGATAGGTATATGCTCTCACATTATTACAAACTAGTTGTGTTAATTACTTGTCTTGTAGCTGCAACAAAATGTCTGACCAAAAAAAAAATGTTTCACAAGCACATGAAAGCAGGTTGGAGTCTTTAAAACAAGCGCCTGTCTATTAGTTACTTTTCTGTTGCTGTAATAAACACCATAGCCAAGGAAACTTATAGAAGAGTTTGCTTAGGTTTATGGTACCAGATGGGTTAAAGTCCATCATGGCAGGGAAGCACGACAGCACACAGTAAGATCAGTAATCTGAGAGCTGACATCTTCAAATGTAAGCACGAAGCACAGAGAGGTAACTGAAAGTTATAAGAAGCTTATTTTCTTAAAGTCCACCTCTAGTGGCACACTCCCTGCAGTAAGGTTGCTTCACCTACAGCTTCTCAAACAGCATAACCAAATGGAAACCATGTGTTCAAAAGCCCAAGACTATAAAGGATAGTTCTCCTACAAGCAATTATAGCCTGAGATGAGAACTCTGGTGTCCATGGACTCTTGAAATGACTCATGGAATCATATGTGTGGGAAAAATGGACTGGGAAGCGGGGAGAGACAGGTAGAGATGTGATGTGAAACTCTACCCCTCCCTCATAATCTACATGGAGTTAATGATAGTTCAGTGATATATGTTTTCTTCAGTGATGTAGCCCACTGATATTGCTACAAATGACCCCTTAACTTTACTACCCTTAAACAACATTATTTAAACTCATACACCCAAAAACACAGGAAAGTGGAAGGGGGAACTAGTTGGAAAGAGAGAACTAATCAGTAGGATGAAGAAAATGGGGGGATAGTAATGGAAGTAAATAAAGTCAAAAAATATTAAATGTGCATAAAAAGCCATAATGAAACTCATTAATATATATAATTAGTATGAGCAAATAAAATGCATAAATGAATTAACTGAACATCAAAATAATTAAAGAAAAATAATAGATCCTGATTGAGCTTATTAACCCATCCTCTTGTGTATCTTTTTTTTTTTCCTGAAATGAAAGTTTCATCTGGGGAAAAGCTCATTAAGATCCAGAAGAAAATGAAGCTTATCAGATTCAAGAAGTAAACAAAACTCTCAAGTGTCAGGAAGTTCCTGAAACTTGAAAGAATCATAAGATCCCAGCATCCAGGTTATATAAGCAGTAGTAATTATAAGGTATTATAAGGGAACTTCAGAGATATATCTTTCTTGCATCAGAGATGCAACACTCTTCACCAAGACTCAGTTATGAAGCTGCTTTTGAATCACCTGTGTGTCTGTAAGCAAGCCCTCATTCATGCTCTTGTAAGTGCCCATAGAAATTCACTACTTCACTAAGCTAGATTTGGGTGGAATCATTCCTTCAGTCTCTCTCTGTTACCATATCTGGAGTAAATAGTTGTTCCTTCACAACTCTCTAAGAAATGTCAATACCACCATGATTATTGGCGTCTCAATTTAGTAGTTAATTGTAATATACTTCAAATAAAAAATTTTTGGTAAACATTTAGTCATTAGCATCACTATAAAAATTCTCATTTTCAGTAGTAGTTGTTGATAAAACTTGTAATTGGTGTTTATTTTCTCAACAGAAATCGGGATTTGGTGGTGACAATAAAGTAGAAATAGGGAGTCCCACAAAAGCCAGGAAGTCGAATGTATCTATCTTGGATTGGTGTCATCACATCCTTTTGTTCCATAGTAAGCTTGATGAATACCCAGAATCCTGCATGCATGCACAAGATTACCACAGTCTTCATCTTTGAATTTATCCACAGTCTAAATTGGTTTCTGGTCCAGCGGGACACAGCATCATAACAAACCGCTATACATCAAGCTCCACTTATGGTCCCATCTCTTGGCACAACCTTTAGAAGTATTGGTTTTTCTGGTTGAAGAAGTCCTTGCTTACTTAATTTTAAAGGGATCTGCAACAATTAAACAAGTATAAGAAATATTCAATGAAGAGACACCAACCACAAATACAAAGATGAGACACAAAAATGCCAAAAGTGCTTTATAAGCACACAAAAACTACTTTTACCTCCAGTATCCTTCCTTAGGTGCTACCTACCCTTTTGGAGACAGGGTTTCTCACTGGCCTGGAACTCACAAATTATATAGTTTGGCTAATTAGTGAGCCCCTGGAATCTACTGGTCTCTGTCTCCTTGGTGCTGGGATTATGAGTGCATGTCAACATACCTGGTTGGTAATAGGTGTTGTTTGTTTGTTTGTTTGGTTGGTTGGTTGGTTGGTTGGTTGGTTGGTTGGTTGGTTGGTTGGTTGGTTGGTTGGTTGGTTGGCTGGTTGGTTGGTTGGTTGGTGGCTAGGTTTTTTTGGTTGATATGTTGGGAGTTGTTTGGTTTGCTTTTTTACTTGCTTGCTTTGTTTGCTATATTTTTCATGGGTTGGGGGGATTAAGCTTAAGTACACAAGCTTTCAAGGAAAGAATCATACTGATTGATCTATCTCCTGCAGCCCCTGAATTTAGACAATCTTTATACTTAGGTCTTTATTTAAAAAAAAATACAATTCCAAAACTGAAACACTTAAACTCTCCAATAAATACTGCAAAGAAATTTCTTGGATAAATAGATCAGTATAGTTCTCTACAAATCAATAGGCCAGTTAAAAAGATAAACTCCCATAAAACATAAAACTTACTGAAAAAGAACACTGACCTGAGTTTCCTTACAAGGTTGGAAGGAGAAGTTCTGCAGGATGCTGACAAGAGCAATTTTCATGTTCATGAGAGCAAATCTCATGCCAATGCAGTTCCTGGGTCCATCCCCAAAGGGCAGATATGTGTAAGGATTAATGTGGTCCTGGTTCTTCTTGCTGAACCTGGTCCCACAGGAATAGATGAAGACAAGTTAATGAAGCCTAAAATCCACAACAGTCACTTACTTGATATTTTTAGATACCCATAAGCAGTAATAAACAGGAAGCTTTTCTGATCTGGTTGTGAAAATTTTAGTGTTACTTTTACAGTTTCTTGCTTCTATACAATATATTGTGACTATTTTCCCCTTCCACGTTAGCTTCTCGTATGCTCTCCCCAACTCTATTCATGTTCTTCTTCACAACTTGTCCCCCTCCTATTTCCATGTCTTTTTGTGAGAGTCTTTCACAGGAAGTCACAAAAGTTGTATGTTCATAATGGGGATGGCCATGTTCTAGCCAGAAGACATTTGGCACACCTCCCTCATTCTTTAGCTCCAAGTCTTTCCATCCCTTCTTCCACAGTGTTCTCTGGTCCTTGGAGTAGGTGATATGCCACAGGAATTATACAAGTTACAAGTCTTCCCTCTTGCTTTACCATGGAGGAGCTTGTAGTCATATTGAGATGAGGTGAATGCTGTTTAATAGAACATTTACCTTTAAACATGATTGTTGCATTTAGTGTGATGTGTTCATTCTCTGAGACATAAGAAATGAGGCCAATTGAAGAAAAGTATGTTATTGAGTGAATTAATAGTCACTGAAGTGGGAGGATAAAATAGTCACCACTACTGTGTGGCATGAATAACAAAAGTCCAGAGACAGATATTGGGTTCAACCAATATCATAAAAGATCATAAAAGTAAAGCAACCAGACACTAGAGAAGCCTTACCTCTACCAAGGCTGGGCAACTACAGGCTGAGCCCTGAACCTCTGTTTCCTCCTATTTCATATTCCTCTCTGGTGCTGGGATTAAAGTCATGTGACTCCCTAGTAGTGGGATTAAAGGTGTGTGCAACCACTGCCTGACCTGTACGGCTAACTAGTGTTACTGTTTTGTGTACAGTAAATATACAATGAAATATCACTACACTACTGAAATTTTTTCCTTACTCTTTCTTCTCACTGTTATTCTTTTTTCTCTTCTCCATTATTCTTTTTTCTTCTTTCCTCCTCTTATTTATTTCCTTACCACTTTACCTTCCCTTTCTCTCCACTTCTCTCCATCTCTTACTCTGTTCCTTCCTACTTCCCATCCTCCCTTCCTCCACCATTCTATTCACTTCCTCTTTACCCTCCCCCTTTCTTTCTTTCCTTCCCTTTCTTTTCCTTCCTTCCTCCTTATGTCCCTACTAGCCTCCCTTTACTTCACCTCCTCTTCCTTCTTTCCTTCTTTTTCTTTGCCTCCTCTTCCTTCTTTTTCTTCCTGCACTTCCCTTTCTTCTTCACTCAATATTTTAAGCCAGATAATTTACAAAGACATACAATGCTACTATAGCATGACATTTCCATTAATTTATTTATCTATGTTTTCTTTTGGGTATAAAATCTGGTAGGGTAGATAACCTATTCAAATTAGATAACATATAAATAATATCTAAGAGAAAAATTGTTGGTTCCTAGAAAAAGCGGTAATTGGAATGTGACTTTGTATTTTAAGCTGTTTTTTCAATATTTGGAAAATTTTTGAGTATATAAGTGTATTATATTTCCAAAAACATAATGATGGTTGTGGAGGTGTGTCAATAAACACCACACATGGATGAATGGTTGCTGGTCACACAGAATTCTATTGAGAGTGCTGTGGATATTGATTTGTTTTGTTTTCAAAAATTTGATTAATATTTTATTCATCAAGTTCCATTAATATAAACATATTCAAAACTCTAAATTAAAGACAAAGATTGGAAAATGTTATAAAGGAAACAGACAAAAAGCTCTAGCTGTAAATGTATTCACCTAGCAGAAATGATACTTGGAAAATTATTTATTGATATTTTTAATGCGATGGGAAACTTAGTACTCAAGAGTGCTAATATAGCACAGTTGGAAAAGGAAGTGTTTGGACTCAAAGAATAGGACTTTAGGTAAAATTAAAATTTAGGAACATTAATGAACACTTCAATCTACATTAGGGTACAGACCATAGAGATAGGCAGATCTGTCAACTTCATTGGTCAGTCAGTATCAATGAACTGCATCTTATGTGAGAAAGACCCACCAATTGGATCTCTGGTATATACTACACAACACACACACACACACACACATACACACACAGAGTCACCAGAGAAATCAAGAGAGATAGAGAAACAAAATTCACATATGTGAATACACACATATATACTTGTACACACAGACACACAAATAAACACATACAAACACACAAAAACACTATGGCCTAATAAATTGTATTGCCTATCCTTTCTTTCTTCTATATATTTTTGTCTTCAAAATTTTTCATTTTAAAACAATCGTTTTTCATTTTATTTATCAATCCCAGTTCCTACTTCCTCCCCTCCTCCAGCTCCTGCCACCCCATCCCCATCCACACCTCAGAGGATGGCTTTCCCATAGGGAGCCAACGAAGTTTGGCATACCAGTCTGGGGCATAACCAAAGCCCTCTCCCTATATCTAGGTTGAGCAAGGTATCCCTCCAAAGAGAATGGGTTTCAAAAAGTCAGTTCCAGCACTAGAGATACGTCCTGGTCTCACTGGCAGTGAACCCACAGACATTCCCAGCCTCACAACTATCATCCACATTCAGAGAACCCTAAGAGAGACATGCATAGATTCCCCTGGAAGGAGAAATAGACAAGATCTCCTGAGAAAACTGGGAGCATGGGAATGGAGAAGAGAAGAGGGAAGGGAAGGGAGAAGGGGAGGGGAGAGATGGGGGAGGACAACATGAGGGAGTGGGATGGCTGAGATGGGGGAAAGGACAGAGAGGGAGAGAAAGGAAAGAGATATCCTGATTGAGGGAGCCATTGTGGGGCTAGCAAGAAACCTGGCACAAAGGAAATACCCAGGAATTCACAAGGATGACCCCAGTTAAGACCCTAAGCAACAGTGGAAAGGATGCCTAAACTAGCCTACCGTAATCAGATTGATAATTATTTTAATTGTAATTATAGAACTTTCATCCAGTAACTGATGGAAGCAGATGCAGAGATACACAGCTGAGCACTGGGCTGAGCTCCCAGAGTCCAGTAGAAGAGAGGGAGGAATGATAATATGAAAGAAGGAGCCAAGACATGATGGGGATATCCAAAGAAACATCTGACCTGAGCTAGTGGGAGCTCCCTGACTCCAGAGAATGCTGAATTTTTTGGTTTGTACACAGTACCTTCATGATTTGTCAAATATTTTCTGTTGTAGATATTTATCAACATATTCATTGATCAGTGTTTGAAGTAGTCCCACATACACAAGCACAGACTATCTGTCTCATTATTAAATGAATATAATAACAACAGTACAGTCAATCATCTGTGTGTCACAAAACTATAGGAGGTGTAGTTACTGAGACTGGAAGGAACACAGAAGCCATCTAGTCTAGAAGACGGAAGAACTGATGAGCGCTGGTTAGCTTCTTCATCAAGTACTGTACATAGACTTAATAGTGTCTAAATGGCACATCATGGCCAACAACATAAGGTATTAGAAATCAGGAGGTGTATTATTAGAAGCAATGGCTGTCTAGATCCTAAGCATCTGCCCTAGAAACACCATTCTTTACTTTGCTTGCCAAGAAAACAATTAGACTGTAGACTGTGACTAAAGCCTGACCCTGCCTCTGGGTTCCTAGAAGAGCCTTCTTGAGAAGAAGGATGTCTCAGACTTCTAGATAGCAGGCCATAGGGCTTTGGAAAACTCACATAGTGTAAGAGAGTGTCCAGGACAACATCCAGAGGCAAGAATGGAAGGATCTGTGGTCTCTTCCCTGTCCTCAGTAGAGCTGCTCAAACAAGGCTCAGATTACAACATTACAGTCACACTGGAGGGCCCAGAAGGCAAAGCCTAGTTAAATGGAAAATGTAAATATGCTCTAAAGGTGATAGGAGCAGTTAAAGGTAACAGCAAGAAAAACCTCGGAATGAAAAACCTAATCCATTAAAATAAGATAGTGTTGAGGACATTGTGACAGATGCTACTCTTGTCTTAAAAGTTTGAATAGGTATATAAGTAGATGATAGATAGATAGATAGATAGATAGATAGATAGATAGATAGATAGATAGATAGATAGATGGATGGATGATAAGTAAACACAGAGACAGACTGCTATTGCTACTTATATATTTTCAACACCAAGAGACAGCATGTCATGCTTGGACTAGTCCAGTTCTGGGTAGTTTATCTTTCCCACATCCCTGTACCTTTCAGGGCGGAACTCCTCAGGTTCTGGCCAGTGCTTTGGGTCTTTGTGAAGAACAATAGTTGGTACTATCACCACAGTCCTTTTGGGAATGAGAACCCCATTGACTTCAACATCTGCCTTACAGACCCTCTCTAGTCTTCCAGCAATTGGATATAATCTGAGAGTTTCATTCATCACCATGTCCAGATACTCCATCTGGACCAGGGCATCATAGGTGGGGGATGCCTGCAAAGAGGGAGAGAGATTTTAGTAAATTACGACTTTGAACTAACTTTCATCTGTGGAGAACTACTAGCAGGTTACACTGCCAAAGAAAAACTCCCATTAATGCAAGATCTTAGCATTTACAACGCATTTTAATAACTGAAACTTCAACCTGCTCAATATACCTATAAGAAATGTAGGGTAATTATGAAATACTGGAAGACTTTGTGACAATCCCAAACTCAGGACCGAAAATCCTCGGTATTGCTATATACAACTTTTTCCTTCTTATGGTAAGGAATCATAACTAGCAGATCATGATAATTAGAGTCAACAACAACTTGAAAATCTAGAGTTACCTTTCCACAGAGAGACCCCACACATGTACTTGAAAGTAAATAAGCACAGGAAGAAGGAAAACCCCTATTGTACTTATTTGAAAATATCCCATGTGGTCAAACTTTTGATTATATATCAAACTTGGAAGCATTAAATAGGATAAAATTTTAAATGATCTGGAGAGATACTAGCCTCTTCTCTATTAAAGGACAAAAGACAGATACAGGTCTTGCTATCAAAATGGTCCATTCCAACCCTGGTATAAAAATCACAATGAGAACAGGATCCATCACTCAGCTATATTCTTTGTTGCTTGTTCATCCTGGTAGCTGTTCCTTCAGGGCTTGCCTGTGAGCTCTGAAGATAATGATAAACCAGACAGACCACCACCCCACAGACCACGTAACCTCACACCCCACAGCCTCCCAGTTTGGGCAGAGTTATAAAGACGAGTACAGAGAACATTTGACTATTACTTTATAGGATTTGGAACAGATCATAATGATGAGTTAAGAGTTTGACTCAGGCCCATTATGAGTGAAGAAAGATGCTTGGGGCAGAACTAAATCAATCTGCCTAGCCAGGCAAGGTCAGTAACACGCAGCCAACAGCAGGCAACAGCACACCCTTCAACATCAGCAGAGCTGACAACCCAGACACTTGAGTAACAAATGCTCACACTTCCATGCCACTGTGATTTTGAGGCTGTTTATTAGTAGATTTTGATGACATATAATGGATAAATATGTGCCAACATTCATCTACAAAGACATTATTTTCCTAACAGCAGAATCCAATGCCTGTTTCCCATCAATCTCTCTTTCCAGAACCTTCTCAAATAAAGGTCGTGATGGAATCAATGCTTATCACTGTTGAAAAATTCTCACTGGATGTGATAAGCGGCCATTAGTGTCAATGCATTTCCTCTTCCCTTCCTCCCTCTCCAGACCAATCCTCTCACCTTATTGGGCAGAGCTGCATCAATTTCATCCTGTAGTTTCTTCTGGACATCAGGATGAGTGGCCAGTAAATACAAAGCAAAGGAAAGAGCGCTGCTAGTGGTCTCATAGCCAGCAAAAATAAAGATAACTGACTGAGCCACAATCTCCAAATCAGACAAAGCTAATGGAAAAGGAAATAAATTTCATTTTATTTCATTTGTGTGTGAGTGTGCACGTGTGTGTGTGTGTGTGTGTGTGTGTGTGTGTGTGTGTGTGTGTGTGTAAAAGGGTATACCATGGTATTCTTGTGAGGGTCAGAGGACAACTTGCAAGAATGAGTTCTCTCCTTGTAACATGTGGGTCCTGGGGTTTGAACTCAGGTCTTTGACTTGGTACCAAGTACCTTTATCTGCTGACCTATACTGAGGTTCCAATAGATACATTTTAGGTAAAGGAGATCAGTATTAAGAAATTTTGTTATTTGGAGAAAAATAAATATACCAGATCCCTGAAAAGATCATGAGAAAGCAATCCAGGGCCACAGTGGCCATGGCTTTCATTCTCACATTGGTCTGACAAGGGGTTGAAGTAGGAAAGTCACTTTTGTTGAGTTTCCAAAGGTCTACACTTCTCTTGACTATCTGCCCCTCATTCTGACATCCTCAACACCTCCACCACTGAACCATAGCAAGAGGAAGAATTTCTGTCTGTTACACAGTTTCTTCAGTATGCCCTGTACATAATTAGAACTATACCTTGTTTGTTCAATTTTTATTTTGTCTCTTTGTGAGAACTGAAATCATAACTGCTCATTTACTGGAAAGCTGGTACGGCATATTTTAACTTACAATCTGCACAATTTTTATTTATTAAGTTTTAGTTTATTTTGATGTGTGTGAATGCATGTGTGCGCTCTTGTACATGGTGTATACAGGTAGGCCATGAACATGGGTGTGCAGGTGTGTGTGGACATGGACTCGGGACAGGATTTCTGGTGTCTTCCTCCATTATTCTGTGTGTCATTGCTTTGGGACAGAGTCTCTTACTGAACTAGAAGCTCATCATTTCAGCTAGTTTGGCAGGACCCTGAGCTCTGTGTCCTCCTGTCTCTACCCTCTGGTTCTGGGAATATACAGGAACTTGCAGCAATGCCCAGCTTTTTATGTGGGTGCTGCACATTCAAACTAAAGTCGTCATGTTTACAAAGCAATTACTCTTACCCACTGAGTCATTACCCCAGCCCTAGGAAATCTACTTCATTTAAGCAAAATAAATGGTACTTCCTTAAGGAAAATAATTATTCTGCCTAAAACTTAGCCTGTAACATTTTGAATGACTATGAAATAGAAATGGTTGAGTATATTGAACATTAGCAGACCTATGAAGTATATAGGTATTAAAGAAACTGAGGCAATTATATTAAAATTACTCAAAGTGAGGTCTATGAACTGGTAGCAACATTTTGGAGGTTCTCAGTAGTGTAGCATCTCAAACCCACCCCATATCTTCCTGGTCAGTGCCTGAACTTTCATAAGCTGTGGTATTAATAAGCATAATCCATTGGACAAACAAGTATTACCAATCTTCAAAATGCAATTCAGAAGTTAGAGAAGCTACAGAGAAAAAAAAAGAATTGCTACAAAGTACTGAATGATGGGCTGGAGAAATGCCTCAGTCTGTTAAGAATGTAGGCTGTAGCTGAGTGGCAGTGGCACATCCCCTTAATTCCAGCACTCAGGAGGCAGAGGCAGGTGTATCTCCTAGTTTGAGGCCAACTTGGTGTATAAAGCAAGTTCCAATACAGCCAGGGACACACAGAGAAACCATATATATAAACAAAAACGCAGGCTTCTCTTGCAGAGCACCTGAGTTCAGGTGTGGGCAGCCAACAACCACCCTTCACCTAAGCACCAGAGGATCTGATAGCCTCCTCTGACCTCCACAGGCGCCTTCACTCATCCATTCACACAGACACAGAAACATGTTAGAAAATAATTCTTTCATTTAAAGGACAATGACTAGCAATATTCTAATAAATGGATCCTCATTGAAGAACTTTTTAATCTCAAATGAAAGAGACATCAATTCCAGATAAATTGCATCTGTGGAGTGCTGTACCTTGATGCTTCAAACTGCTGCCCTGTTATCTAAGACCCAAAGTTTTGACTAAGGCTGAACGTAGGCCAAGCAGGACTGCCCTTATGTGTGTGCTCCTTATATGCATGGTTCTTCTTTACAGGGCAGGGACTACAACAGGGAGTTGCATGCACAATGACTCATGCTATTTTCCCACAAAGTACAAACTAGCTGATCAAGTATAAACTTGCCCACTGTCATTGGGCATGAATCACATGCCATGGACAAGACCAACAGTGAGTCCTAATTATAACTGTGGGCTTTCAGTAATAATATGAGCATGTAGGTTCAATGTTCATAACAAACATATTACTACTCCACTGACGAGTGTTAAAAACAGGAGAGTATAGTGGTACAGCAAGATCTCTCACAGGTAAAGGGACTGCTGCCAAGCCTGATAAACTGAGTTTCATCCCCAGAACCAAAAGGGTGAAAGGTGAGAACAGAATTGTGCAAGTTGTCCTCTGACCCTCATATGCACACCATTGCATGTGCATGCCCACATACACACACACAAAAAAAAAAACAAGTGAATTTCTAAAATTTATTCTAAAAGGAACAGGAGGCCGTGCAGGTATGAGAGCAAGAATATATGAAAGTCTGTATAAATTCAGCTGAAACTGACTGTGAGCCTATAATTTCTCTAAAATTTGTAAGCTACTTTTTAAATAATAAAGTGAGAGAAGAATAAGAAAGAACTCGGTCTATTGCAAAGAGAAGTTTTCTTGATGAGGGATGAAGACTACACTCATCTGTGGGTATAAGGCAAGTGTTCAGACTGTTGTTAGGGATTATGATGGTTTAGCAAAGTAGTGGCTGTAGATTCTCATCTAAGAATCCATGACTTCATGAGCACTGAGTACTTAGCTGGTTGTCGGAAACCAGGCATGGTTTCTCTGTTGTTGAGCAAGTCTTAAGTTCAATTAAAGAACTGCTGGTTAACACCAAGGTATGTGTGCCACTACTGCTGTAGAGCCCAGTCCCAATAGGTATATCTACAAAACACTCCCACACTTGAGTTTCAGGGAACATTGCAGATGAGAGGGCAAGAAGAATGTAAGAGCCAGGAGATCAGGAAGTGTTCTGTGAGATTGTGTCTCCTAGCAATGTCAGAAGCTACACCCATAAAATCTTAGCAACATGAATGCCCAAACATGAGCTGAACAAGGATGATACCAATAGACACGCCAAAGTGGATGGGGAAAGTTCAGGAGGCCTCTACCACACACAAAGAGCAGTATGCAACTAATGAATGTAGAAAGGGGGAGAAATAGTCTCCTCCAGAGAAGAGCACAGTTATTCAGTACCAAATGACCAGTCTCAAAAGCATACATATGTGCAACATTATACAGATTTAGCAGATTATATTTAGGAACATATATGTATATACATATGTGTTAATTCAATAACAATTAATGAAAAAAGAGAGTGAAGTTGAAAGAGAGCATGGAGGGGTACATGTAAAGGTTTGGAGAAAGGGAGGGATAAGTGTTGTGATTATGTTATGATCTCAAAAAAAGGAACTCAGGTACCCATATGAAAGGATTCAATGCACATGCCTGAATGAACTTGAGTATTCTAATGAGAAATGATAGTGAGGGAGCAGAATTAATTTATGGTATTATGCAGGAAAAGGTGAGGAACAAGAGCAGAAGAAAGAGAAGGGAGAGAGAAGGAAGAAGTGTTAGAGGGAAAGGGAGAAGGAGGAGGAGGAGTTGTGGAGGATGAAGAAAAAGGAGGAGCAGGAAGGAGGGCAAAAAGGAGGAAAAAGAAAATATGAAACAGAAAACAGACAGCTTGCCCCTCTCTTACAGAGAACATTACTCATAGCTGCATAGGACAGGATGGAATTCGAAAGCCATCATTCTTCAACTACCACAGCAAAGGTTGAAAAGGTATTAAGAGTAGTGGGATATATGCTTAGTCCCAAGGCTTTCTCCACATGTTCCATATCAGCTACACAGGAAATCAATGCTTGGCTGTAAATCAAGAGCTGGGGAAGCATTCATTCCAGGTTTCCAATGACCATCACCACTGTGGGGCTGTTCCCCTCACTGGATGTCTAGATGCAAATCTCCAGGCAGAGCTTTTGACTCAGTGGATCTAGACGAGGTCCTGATGGTGTTTGTTCTGTGGTACAAGATTCAGAGGCCACTGGTATCCTCAAGGCCCAAATCACATGCTTATGGCTGCCCTTCAGGCTTTTAACACAATTATAATCCAGTGCTTCTAGAAAGTTCCTCTGGCTACTGCATATACTGTCTACATTTGTGGTTGGGTTGCGTTGGGTTTGTTTGGGAGGGGTTGGAATTATTTGAAATTTGGAGGCATATTCGTGTACCTGAAAGCCTCCTATATATTTCCAGGACAAAGCCTCCACTCTGAGGTTCCCAATCAAGGAACATGAAACATCCTTGCTTACCTTTATGAGACTCTTTGACGTTGGAATTCTGGGAGTTTATCATCAATTGAAGAAAATCCACTCTTTGCTGAAAGAAAATAGTTTTCGAAAGATTCAAGGTCAGTTGAGAGGTCAGAGTGAGTCACAAGTGCTGAACTAGTCATCATTCTGAGAATAATATTTAGCTAAAATCCAGAAGTCTGGCTAGGGTCCCCAAAGTCAATGATAAATAAAAATGTCCATGTGTATGGTTTGGAGAAAAGAATGCTTTCCTGAGTGACACTGGCTGTGTGTCCATTGGCTTTGGTCTTTCCTGTCTTTGACCATGAGTTGTCTGACTTCTGCACAGTCCAGGTGGTCCCTTCCCTTTACATGTGTGCTCCCACAGTAAGAAGTTCTGGACTTCAATCTCCTGTCCTCCCATATTAATTTCAACCCATTGTCCTTATCGATGAAGCTTGGAAGCACAATGACTGAAAAGCAAGCCTGATCTACACAGTAAGACTATCCCAAAAATAAAAATAAAAAATAAAGTGAACTAAACTGTGCTGGGTAGAATAAAATGACCTTTTTGAAAATGTGCAAACTAATAGGATTGGAAATGAAGTGATTTCTTGCCAGTATAAGGTCTGGGAAATTAAAGGACCTGGAAAGAATTTTTAAGTAGAATCATTTTCCTTTTGGGAAAGAAAAATGGCAATTTTGTCTCTTTTTTTAAATTTGTATTAAATGATGCATTAAAATTGTACATGGAAGTTGAATTAAATGAAATTTTGATGGATGCATAAATTGAATGTTGTTTAAATCAGGTTAAGCATATTTTTTTCAATATCCATTACTCATCAATGATCAGAACTTTTAAAGTCCATTCCTCTATAGTTTTTGGATTTTTTTGAATGGCTTCAGTGAGCATAGGAGTACAAATGTCTCACACACGAGCATATGTCATTATATGACCAACAGGAAGATGGTTTGGTCACATAGGAGATCTATTTTTTACTTGCTGCCCAACTTTTTACTCTGATGTAAACTAAGATCACTGAAGGCTTAACCCTTGAAGAAATGAGCCATTAATAATGTTTGTTCCTGGCTGGGTGTGGTGACTCACACCTTTAATCCCAGCACTCAGGAGCCAGAAGAAAACAAAAACCAAAATAATAATAATAATAATAGTTGCTCCAGTTGGGATCTCCTGATCCAACACCAAAGTCATAAGTTCTGTTTCTGATATGAAACTCTAGAATAAGATTGAGCTAGATACCCAGGGCAACTTGGGCCATTGTTCAAGAATGGTATGTTTGCTGACCTTGTGAAAGGGCCTGCATTTTATCCCCAGTACTGAAAAGTAAAAAACTTTGATTCTTTGAGTTGTATTCATATAGTTTTCCATAATTCCCCTAATTTGCATCCCCACAAATCATAAGCAAGGAATCTCTTTTTACTAGGATGTGGTAAAATTTTTGACTTAAAGTATTTATTCTGTGCTAGACTAATTGTCAAGCATATCATTAATTTTAAACACTATCTCTAACTCATTTCATTTCTCTATTCACAATCACTACACTCTTTGTTCTCTTCAAAATATCAAAAATCCCCTGCCCTTAACCTACACTCCTCCATCTGGCTTTCAAAGATTCACAGTAAATGTGTGTATACATATATATATATTTATATATATATATTTATATATATATTTATATATATATATATATATATAGAGAGAGAGAGAGAGAGAGAGAGAGAGAGAGAAACACGTTATCAATCAATGGAAGTCCTTGTGTGAGCAGCTATTACCTTTTCTTTCTCTTGCATGCGATTTTCTTTCATTCGTTGCACAGAAGTTTTAAAAAAGTTTATGACATCGTTTGGAAACAGGCAGAAACCTAATGCATCAAGTACTGGGATAAGGAATGGAAAGAGTGCTAGAGGGGAAAGAAAAGAGAAACTGTGGTGAAAAGACAAATTTTACCTAGAATAATTGCATTTTTTCTGATACTCAAAACAGTAAAAGTTATCAGAATCTCAACTGAGACTCTCCCTCTTGCTCAGGTTCCAGGCCACTGCCTGGAAAAGGGCATGTCAATGTGTGAATGACCACCAACATAGAAGTGATATCAATGACTCTCGACTCATAGTTTCAAGGTTAAATTCCTTGACCTCTCACCCTTGACATGTTTGACTAAGGTCTTGGACTGATCAGGTTTCAGTCCAGTGCTACAATTAATCAAGGTGCTCAAGAAAGAACTTTCAAGGCTGGAGAAATGGCTTAGTGGGTAATGTATTTGCCTTGCAAATGTGAGGACCTGTGTTTGGTTCCCATGTTAAAAGCCAAGTGCAGTGGCTCAGCAATAGCAGTGTGAGAGGTGGAGAAATAAATTCCTGGAAGTTTAATGGCTAGTAAACCATGGGCAAGTTCACCTAACTACTTGGTGAAGCTGCAGGCCAGTGAGAGTCTGCCTCAAACAAAAGGTTGCAGATGCCTGAGGTTTTCCTTTTTACCTCTGCACTCTCATGCATACCCATATATGCAAGTGCAACTACCCACACACCCATGAATACACACACACATAAATAATAATAATGAGAATGATAACCAAAAACACAAAAACAAAGTAAGCTTTATAAGATGGAGACAAAACAAATAATAAGCAGAAGGGAGTTTATGGGTATTGAGGAAAATCTGATCTCATGACAACACTTTATAGCACGTGCCACTGAAAGAGAAGAGAAAACACACTTCAGGCAGAGAGAGAGAGTGGATACTACTGACCAAAGTGCAAACTAATGAAATAAAAAAAATGGAGGAAATCAATGAAAACAAAAGATGCTTCTTTGAAAATATCTTCAGAGTTTGCAAAACATAAGCTGGGATTGTTCTGGAATTAGAGTGACAGCTCAGATTACTAGCATTCACAGTGAAGTGGGAGCAGAAAAATGCCATGAAAAGCACAAGGGCATAAAAAGGAATCCTATTAATGGTTGGAGGACTAGTACAATAGCCGCAATTACACAACTTAACTGCAGTGTACAAATTCTTAGAAATACACAAATTATAGAAACTGACTCAGAAAAAACTGCATACCATGCATAATATACCTGTGATGTAATGTGAGGTTATTTGTTGCAAAGAAAATACAAAGAGACCCATGGTTTTTCTCTCAGTCTAGAGAAAATGGAGAACTATGGTAAAAGGAGATTATCATATAAATGTGTTCCAGGATCATAGTTAATCTTTACCTCCTCCTACCTTAACATATGTACAGAATTAAAAGTGCTCCTGATTTTTTTTTTAATTTCTATCCACAGGGAAATCCTAAAAGCAGAACATTGTGATGCTGAGTTTTAATAAATATTAAGGAAAGCATATGCCATTTCTTCCCAAACACTTTCAAAATACAGAAAGGATGCAAAAACATCTCCAAAATTCTCCATAAGAAGAACAGTGCCCTAATACTAAGACCAGACAAATATTTCACAGGAAAAGAACTGCAAACTAACATCACTCGTAAATGTGGTTGCAAGATTTTCAGCACAATGTTAGTATAGTGAATCAAGTGACTATAAGAGTTTAATTACCCTAAGTAGGATTCATCTCAAGAATTCTCTGCTGTATAATTGAGCATATCAACGCTAGTAAAAATGAGCAAAACAGATTAAAAATTCAAAAACATTTGAGAAAAGCCAATTCCCTTCTGTGATTAGACACATCTTTAATTAGTTCAGTGCTTTATGTTAGACATTACTATATAACTGGGCACCCTTGGGTAGACATCCAAAAACAACCAAAAATGTGTGCTGAAACACAAAGTTGCATAAGAATATTCATTGCAGCACTATTCACAACAGCCAAAAAGTCAAAACATTCCAAATATCCATCAGTCACAAACAAAACGTGGCATTCATGTCCATACAGTAGAATATGATTCTGCCATAGAAGAAATGCAATATTGATATATACTTCAAGATACGACATTTTTAAAACATACCAATTTGAAATCCAGACACAAAAGGTGACATTATACTCTTCTATTTATATGAAGTGTTTAAGAATAGGCAAATCTGAGCAGTTAGAAAATAGATTACTGAGGGAGATAAGGAATAATCATTAAAAGTACAGAGTTTCTGAGATGGCAAAAAGGTTCCACAGATGACAATATTGATAACTGAAAATATTTTAAATATATTGAAAACCATCTTTTTGCCTGTTTAAATGGGATAGTTACAACATATGTGGATTATATTTCACTACACTGTTACTTTAAAAGACAGAAAGAATGAAACAATAGGTCACGTACTCACTAAGAGGAACAATGGATCAAAGACATCAAATTTTAAGAGCTTCTTGATTTTTTTCCACAAAAGGATCCTGAGGATTGTTGAGGGAATCAATATTCACTCCAAATGATGTGGCAGTGATCACATCCATGCTGTAGGCCCCAAAGATGCTGAGGAAAGAGAGAGAGATGGAAATTAACAGCTACACCTCTTCCTACTCCACCTAAGATACATAAGATGTGAAGTAGGAGTAAATTCACATGTCCAGTCAGGACAGGCATAGTGCCACACAGAAACCCTTTCTGTGATACCCTTGTTCCTATCATACTCAGCTGTGAGAAGTTTGTCAGGTAACAATGTTGTGTTTGTCGTTGTGTTGTGGGATGACATGGATACTATGAGGGCTAGTTTTAATTATCAAAATAACATAATCTAGAATTGCCTGGGAAGAAATTCTCAAGGAGGTATTGTTTATATCAAGTTAGACAGGGCCATGGAGTGTTGCCTTGATTGTGTTAACTGATGTGGAAAGATGTGATCCAATGTGGGTGGCAGCATTCCCTGGGTGTGGTAGTTTAAATGCAATTGGCCCCCATAAGCTCATAGGGAGTGGCACTATTAGGAGGTGTGGCCTCCTTTAACAAGTTTGAGTACTTGATCCCCAGCTAGTGGCACTGTCTGAGAAAAATGTGGAAACTTAGAGGTAGAGCCACATTACAAGAAGCAGGTATCTTTGAGTATATATCCTTGAGTATATTTAGCCTGGCCATACTTTCTTCTTCCTAACCATAGATGCAGTGTGATCAGCTAGCTTCCTGCTCATGCCACCGTGTCTTCATGCTGTGATGGATGGATATATCTCCCTAGAGCTGTAAGCCAAAATGAAACCTTTCTTCCTTCAGTTGCTTTGTCAAGGTCTTTAGTCACAGAAAAGTAATCAACACAACAGCCCAACAAACAACAACTGTGTTGTACTTACTCTTTCATGCTGATGGGATCCCCATTCTCTGATTTCTGCCTCATGTTTTTCACCAACACATCTGCATACCGCTTAATGATGGGGAACATCTATACGCAAAACAAAATACTATCCATAGTGAGATTGGGAGCTCAGTTCCCAGTAGACAAAGTTTTCCCCAGGACAAAGCAAAAGGTCCCATTAACACAAAAGGACATTCTTAGGAAGTTTCAACCCAGAGGTCACTGATTGGAAAAGGGCTGTGATCTTCCGTGCTACCTGTCCCCAGATTTCGTCATATTTACAATGTGTTGCTCATATTTACAATGATGATCTTATTATTTCATTACCTCCTTGAGCTTTCCACTGGTGAAGGTTGGAGACAGCAATGCTCGGATTCTCTTCCATTCTTCATTCTCAGCAACGGAGATGGCTTTTTTCAAAATTCCTGATGGACCAAAAGTCTATAATACAAAGCAAAAGAGAGGTTATCCTGTAGAGGTTTGGGTAACTGCAAAGCTGTGGGGAACAAGCATCACTTATGTACAAACTATTTAGAACTATGTCATTAAATGGTACAGAAAATATGTGTTTCAAATGCTTCACTCTACGGGAAGCTGGAGGAAGAGAAAGGAGGGTCTGTCAGCAGTGGAGGTTCAATAAAGGTAGGATTGAGTTGATCAATGTATCAATTTTCATGCATTTCTTTATCATGCCTAACTCCACTAATAATATGTAATTAATAAATGCAATGGAAAAATATTAAGCATATTTGTTATATGGAAAGTCACAAAAAAATTAGGAGCAGCAGCCAAAATTGAGCCCAACTGTGGAAGATTAAAATTTATAACCTTGAAAAGCAAAGGCACACTCAATATTCTGTTCAACATTGTACTGGAACTCCCAGCTAGCAAAGCAAGTAAAGAAAAAATAACATAAAAAGTATGTAGAAAGAAAAAAACTTCCTTATTTTTTAATAAAATAATATCAAGGTAAAGAATTCATGGAGGACATAAACAAACAAACAACTAGAACTTTCAGATGAGTCAATTCACAGAAACTCAGGCACACTGGTAAGGTAAGTGAGGAAAATGCAAACCTCGTTAAATATGCAACGATTTTCACAATAATTCCAAAGAAAATGAAACACTTTACGTATGAATCTAACAAAATCTAACAACAGCAATAAAAATGCTCATTAAAAAATTCAGTGAAAATTTGAAGGAATAAAGAAACAAAGTATTCACAGATCAAAACAACATAGATCTAACGTACACGGGAAGTAGAAAAAGACAAGATCTCCTGAGTAAATTGGGACCATGGGGACCTTGGGGGAGGGTTGAAGGGGCAGGGAGAGACAGGAAGGGGACAGAGAAAAAAAATGTAGAGCTCAATAAAAATCAATTTAAAAAAAACAACTGCTGGGGAGATGGCTCTGCGAGAAAGAGTGCTTGTTCTTCAGGCATGAGGACCTAGGTTTGAATCTGCAGCAGCCACATTTTAAAGCATGTTGACTATGGCCATGGGTGCCTGTAACCCATATTGGGAGAATGGAAACAGGTAGCACTGGCCAGCCAGAGTAGCCAAAACAGCAGAGAGGTGCAGTAGGGCACCTAACATCCTCCTCGGGGCCTCGGCTGGTTCACACAGGCACACACATTTACGTACACATGCATACAACTCTCACAAACAGAAGATTCAAAATACTAAAGTACTGTGCTTTAGACACACACACATGCACACACACACAAAACGGAGTTTTATTCAGTCATAAAGAAGAGCAAAATTTTATCATTTCCAGGAAAATAGACGGAACTGAAGACCATGTTAAGTGAAGAAAGATTCAGTATGTGTTTAGGGAGTGTGTAGGCACACGTGTGCCTATACCCCATGCATGCAAACATTCACAAATCAAAAAGACCTTAAAATATAAACAAATAGAGATTAAGATATTTTAAATAGATACCTACCCGCCGATTTGTGAAGGTAGAATAACATTCTTTCACCAGCACTGTTTTGATTATGTCTGGATCCGTGATAGCCAAAACAGGGTTTCGGCCCTCATAAAACCTACATTGGCAAAGCAAAGAGGATTAAACCCAATCATCTGGACTTGATAGTTGGAAGCATGCCTAGGAACCCAGAATCTGATCCATATATTATATAACTAACATCTTAGTTATACAACATGCTGCAACATGAACACCTACTGCAAGTCAGAGATTCTAACCACAGGCCACTGGTGTCTCATGAAATGAAGTAAAATATAGCTCGTGCAGGAGAGAGGCAAACGCAAAATAGCTCTATGAAGAAGCCATAATCAGAACTAAATTAGAACATTTACTAAGCCTAGATGGTGCATACATGAATATTGCCCACATACTATTTTTGATAATTTTGCATGATCAAAATATCAGATTACCAAAAAAGGATATTAAGTGAATGGAAAACTTAAAGTGAGTAATTTAAGTACAAAGTAGTGGATTATCCAGACACTGGATTGAAACTCAGGTGAACCATTCCCTGAACCAGCAAGTCCAGGAGAAAAGTCAAAATATACAACTTTCTAAGCCAAATTCAGTATGTGAGACATATGGGACCTTTGGTAGAAAAATCCCCCAAAAATCTTCATAATAGATAGCTAACACCCAAGATCCTGTGGGCTTTTGTCAACCTTTCACATCTTCCCAGTGGAAATTGACAGAATACTTACCCCCACATTTTCCCATATTTTTTATGACATTGTTCATCAAATTCCCAGAAACCCTGGAAAGAGAAAGAAAATGAAAATCCATAACTATGTTAAATATACTGTCCTTACCTCTAGTTGGGGGACAAATGATTCCAATCTTACAAAATCAGACTTACTATCCCTCAGTTGCACTGAGAGGGACATTCTTATTCACAGCTTTCTGAGTGGAAAGGAGTTAAATGCTGGTATTTGAAATAGGAATATTAAAGATTCCAAAATTTTCTCCCAACCTTGCACTAAATTCACAAAAACTCAGCCTTGGTTATGAATAATTGCTAATCCCAAAGTACATGATTGTCCATTTACTCTTCACTATGAATAATAGTTAACAACATGTTTCTAAAGATTTTGCTTCTCTACATGCTGTCACGAAAATTCTCAAACTCTCTAAATTGTTCCTTCCATGAACACAATGAAGAAATGGAAACTAAGGGAATGTCAGTGAGGTCCATTTAACTCCTTATTCAGCATCTTTTTTATTTATTTTATGACCACTTTCTTAGAAGACTAATAGAATTATGACACTGAAGAAGTCAGGAGCCTCACTTAATTTAGAGTTTTTAATCTCAGGCAAGTTACTGAGTGAGAAAGCAACTGAATAAGGATGGCAAAGAGGGGACTAAAGAGATAGCACAGTGGTTAAGAGCATTAACTGCTGTATTGGAGTAACAGAGTTCATTTCCTAGCACCCACATGGCAACTGTCTGTAATTTTAGCTCTACGGAGACTCCTTTGTGGTCATCTAGCACTCATATACACACTTATATGTAGCATGAAGGGCCTGGTTGGTTTCTGTCCTCCCAACGGGTCCCACAATCATTAGGTCCCAAAGAAAAATCACGCAGAGTCTACATTAGGTTATAAACTGATTGGCCCATTAGCTCAGGCTTCTTATTAGCTCTTGTAGCTTATATTAACCCGTTATCCTTATCTATGTTAGCCACATGGCTCAGTACCTTTTTCAGTGGGGTAGGTCACATCCTGCTTCTTCAGTGGTCTGGGCAGGAGTCCCGAGCAAGCTTCCTGCTTCCCAGAATTCTCCTATTCTCCTTGCTCCGCCTCTACTTCCTGTCTGGTTGTCCTACCTATACATCCTGGCTAATGGCTAATCAGCGTTTATTTAAATCATGATTGACAGAATACAGACAATTCTCCCGCACCACTTATAAGCACATAAATGCTCATACACATAAAAATATTTTTAAAAATAACAAAGAGAATTTGCTTTTATGGCTCCCTGGCAACATGAGAAAATAGGGAGTTGCCTCCTCTGTATTCTGTGTGAACACAGCAAAGGAAAATATTTTCTCCTCCACATATAACATTGGAGATTAAATACTTGCTCTGAGTCTCTAAAACTTAAAAAGAAAACATCTGCTAAGTTTCAGTTGTATTTTGATTATGCCAATAAAAATTCCAGAAGCATGGCTGTCCCTTGCTAGAATCTACACTGGGGAAAAAGAACATTTCCTTTCAAGGATCACAAGTCTGAACATCAAGACCTCAGCATGCCCTTGTGGTACAATTGAGTATCCTTTGGATCTATACCATGAGTGTTGATATGACAGAGGTCTGAGTTGATCAACTGTGCCAAACCAGATTCTCCAAAGACTAACATCAAGGCCTTTGAGAAGCTGATCTTGCTTTAGATGGAAGCCAAACATGATTTTTTAAATGCATCCTCAGTTCTGCTCAAGATTTTTATCATTTTATTGATGGAACTAAGCCAGTCTTGGCAACCACAAGGGGGAAAGATAGGGAGCCCAATGAACACTCACCTTCCTGTAAGCAAGAATTGACCCCAAGAAAGGCAGAGGGTTGGGCCCAGGAATTCCCAACTTTTTAAAAATTCCATGTGAATGAGTTCCATATCTATGAAGTGAAAGAGAAAACTAGTACAATGGGATTGCCATTGTATGTTATAGTGGCTCCCCTGTCATGGATATAGACACTATAAAATTCAAAAGAGGAAGCAACATATAGGCAACAAATAACAATAAAAACTCCAACAGTAATAATTATTTTTGGTCTTCACTTCTCTAGAGTTCTCTGTGGGACTCTCAAAAACCACAAAGGTTATCTTAAAAGGTAAGTAAAATTTGGGGGGGGGGTCTAAACCCTAAAGTTTATTGTTAATCATTAATAAATGTTTGGAAAATTAGTTTGAATTTTCATGTGAAATCCAAGCTGAGTTCTTAAATATCGTTTTTTCACTTGTTTTTATTTAGGAAATTGATTAGATGCTAATCAACTATCCTTCTAGTGATCTTCAGTAAGAGCCACATCCCACAAGTGTGTTTGAGAGTTCTCTCTTAAGAGAAGAGGCATATTCTCCACTTCCTCCTAACTCATACCTGAAGGTATTTCATTTCATCACTGGCTCATCCTCTTTCTTATCCACCTACACTAAGGTATTTGCATGACTGGACAGACAGGTATATCGAACACTGATGAATTTTTTAAAACCTGATAAGCAAGTTTATTTCAAAGCAAATGTGCAATCTGTGCCATGTATTTATTTATGCACTAGGCTCCTATTCCTGACACTATTATAAACAAATGAAGTTGCTGTAAATACATCAGTTCTCACAAATATTGAAAGTAACAGTCCCATTTTAACTCTCTGAAGGAAGGTCCTAGGATTATCTCAAAGAAATTTTAGGGCTAATTAGAAGAAAATAAAAATTTTCAGTTAATTGTAAAATATCATCAGACGGAAAAGATGTTGCCACAATACTTTAAATGCCTATTCCTTTAAAGAATAGCTATCTTTAAAGTAAAGCTATCTCTGAATTTTTCATTTTCACTATGAGTTTCTACCTTTCCTTCGAGGAAAATGATGACAGAATAACGTTAGATGTAGGGAAGCATCTACTACCCATAGACTCATAGGCACAGAGAGAGAGAGAGAACAGTGGTTCTCATCTTCCTAATAAAGTGACCCTTTAATACAGTTCCTCATGAGATGGTGACCCGACAATCATAACATTATTTCGTTGCTACTTCATAACCATAATTTTGCTGTGGTTATGAATTATAATGTAAATATCAGAAACAGGATAACTGATATTCGACCCCTGAAAAACGTTCATTTGGCCTCAAGGAGGTCATGACCTACAGGCTGAGAACAACTGCAGTAGAATGAGTTGGGGATGGTGGCCACATGTGCTTTGAATTCTGGAGCTCAGGGTAACCTCTCTCCTGCCCTCACAGGAATCCCTTCATTAGAAGGAAATTCTGAGACAGATGTTCTTATTGATGCTCCCAGGGGAAAATATTTAACATCCTAGTTCTTTCAGAGTATCTGATGTTTGAGGAGGCCAGTAGATCTCATGGCCAGGAAGGAGTAACTCCTTATACTGATGCTATGGACTTGAAGGGAAATGGTAAAGGGAAAGAACCAAAGTCAGGTCTCCTTTACTCTAAAGATTCATCATTTAATAGTACTAGAGAGATGCTTAGTGGTTAAGTGCACTTGTTGCTCTTGTGGAGGACCTAGGTTCAATTCCAGAATTTATATGGTGGCTCACAGCCAGATATCTGTATGTAACTCCAGTTCTGAGGGATAAGATGTCCTCTTCCAACCTCCATGGGCAACAAATACACATGTATGTGCACATACATACATGCAGGCTGAACACTAATATAAAATAAAATGACCAAATGTAATAAAAAAAAGACTCATCACTTAGAAGCAAATAGTTCGGCATATTATAAGTAGAAAGACTGAGTTTGGGGAAGAAAGAGAGCTCCAGGGAAGGGTATCAAAACACGGAATAATCTGAGCCTACCATATGACCTTGGATACACACTAAGGACATTGTATAAACAGTCCTAGAAGGGAAAGAAGGGACTAGAAAAAAGCCATGTGCACATGGGACAACACTATACATCTCCTACATCAGAGGACACAGGTGAAGATGGCAAAAAAAAAAGCTCCTTCCATTCCCACACTCCTGGGACCTTTCAGTAGAGACCTCCCAAAATACACAGGGACCAATTATGTGTCATCCGCTTCTGCTGAGCTATGGTTGGTTAATCTGGGGAAAACCTGAGACTCAATCAGAGGATACCCAAGTCTAACTGATGTCTCTCAATCCTCCTATCTACAGAAAGTGGAGCTGAATAGAAGAATAATGTGCATTTTTCCCCTTAGAGGGATTTGCTTAAGACCAACAGCAACATGCCACACTCAAGCAACATTCCCTTCATTTTCTCTTTGGAGAAAAACAGGGAGAGGAAAGAATTATCCAATTCACTTTCCCAAGTACTGACCACCGAGGAGAGGGGCCTGGGCTGTTTACTCACAGGTAGAGGAGCACCAGGCTGGTAGCCAGGAGCATCCAGGTTTCCATGGAGAAGTTTGGGATCAGGTCCATTGCTGCTTCTTTAATCAAGTCTCTCTTTTGTGCTTTATTCTCAGCTGTGTGTGCGCCACCTTGTAGGACTGGGCCTGATGAGCTTCCTTTCCTGCTCTGCTGTGACTCAGAAGGCGAGCCTGCAGTGCTTAAGTACGGGAAAGGGGTGGGGTTGAGTTTGCAGTCAATGAAAGCATGACCATGCCCCACCCACAATTCCAAGAGTCAGGTGCACTCTCCAACTTTGCAGTTGGCATAATGCCATGGATATACCCACTTTCAGCTTTGAACTTATTTGCCATGAAACATTAACCAGAAAAAATTGCAAACGGTGATTTTCTTGTCACTAAGGCAAAGGTTACTTATCAGAAACTCAAGTGAAATCATTGGCTTTAATTCTCCTCCAGTAGTTCTGTCCATGGTTGCTTTCTGTTGTGATTAAAAGCAAAAACAAAAACATTATGACCAAAAACAACCTGGGGAAAAGGGTTTATTTCATAATACAACTTATAGTCCATCATGAAGGGAAGTCAGGGCAGAAATACAAGGTATAAATCTGGAGGCAGAAACAGAAGCAGAGCCCATGGCTGAATGCTGCTTGCAGACTTGCTCCCTGTTGCTTGGTAAGGCTAATTTATTCTCCCATGGAAATGGTGCAGAGAACAGGAAAGGGCCAAAGACTCAAAGGCATGAGAGTCTCCCACACCCATATAGACTACTTACATAGTGCTTTCTGAGTTATTTTGGGAGGTGTAGTGTCTGTGTGTGTGTGTGTGTGTGTGTGTGTGTGAGAGAGAGAGAGAGAGAGAGAGAGAGAGAGAGAGAGGGAGAGAGAGAGGTTCTATTTTGTTGCATGCAGCCCATAATCCATTGTCAGAGAATTTTATGGTTTTAATGAAAGCAGCCTGCGGGAAGCAAAGACCTGTATTTTGAGATCTGCATTTTGTTTACAGTCATCTTAAATTCACAAGTAAGATATTCACCTTTGCAGGCAAGTTCTGGACCTAGGACATTAGCCTAGTGAGACTTTCAGGCACCAGGCTTTTAGAAAACATTGGCATTTTCCTTTGTTAGTCAACAATCACAGACCCTCAGTATTTACCTATCAGCTAGGGATGTCTCCAGGTCTGAATTCCAGCAGACCTGACACACCTCCCCTCCCCCTTGCCCGTTTGCTATATAACAGCTTCTGAGAAATAATAAACTTGGCAGTTTGATCAGAAATACTGTCTTGCCATCATTTCTCATGTCTCTTGCTCTTCCATTCCTCCGCCCTAGGTTTATTAGGTACCCCCTTTCGTATCCCACTGGCTGGGATAGTGGCCCCTGTAGGCTCATATATTTGAAACCTTCTTCCACAGCTGGTGGAACTGTTTGGGAAGAAATAGAAGATGTGGCATTGTTGGAGAAGGATTGACACTGGAGTGGGCTTTGAGGTTCCTAAAGCCCACACCGTTCCCAGCTAGCCATTCTCTCATTGCCACGGGGATTGGATGTAAACTCTCAGCTCTGCTCCAGTGCCATGGTTGCCACGCTCCCCACCATAATGATCATGGACTCACTCTCTGAATCTAAGTTGCCTTGGCCATGGTGTCTCTTCACAGTAGTAGAATAGTTACTAAGAGAGAAGAGTTTCTATCCTTCCTCTACTATTGGTTTTCCTATATGCCAATTTGATGCCTCTGGAAGCTCCTTCCCTGCTCTTTTCCTACATCAGGTATAGCTGTATAAGTTTATTTCTACATCCTCTCCTGTATCCTATCATTGTCAGGAAGGTAGATGGAACCAGAAATCTCAACATAAAGCAAAATAAGTCAGATTCAGAAAGACAAACATTGCATAAATAATCTTTTTAGGTTTTACTTTATTTCCAGTCATGTTGGGAGTGGGTAGACATGCACACCCATGGGTGAGAGTACCTGCAGAGGCCAGAAGAGTACACTGGATGCCCCTAGAACTGGAGTTACAGACAGTTGTGAGCCACCTAACATGGCACCAAACTCCAGTCCTCTGTAAGAGCAGAAAGTACTCTAAACCACTTCCCTATTTCTCCAGGTTCCTCCTATGGACCCTAACAAACAAAAGGCCTAGATAATAATAGTTATAAAGCAATAGAGAGGGGATCATGGGAGGGTAACAAATTTGAGTAATTAGAGGAAATATGATCAGAGAATCTTATGTAAAATTTATGTACTGAACTCCCTTATATTTTTGGACAATTATTACACTAATAAAAAAGGAAGCCAAGTAAGTTGTCTTTGGACAGTAGGAAAACTGCTTGAGAGCATTTCAGATACTGGCTGCACCTCACTCATCAAAGATTGCTTTGGGAGTTTTAGGGCAAAGGGCTCATATAGAGTCACCTTGCTATTTGATAATCTCTTCCTGTGAAGATTAACACAAACAGCAATGAACCCCAGATAAGAAACTGGAGACAGACAGGAAAAAAAAACAACTATACTAAAGTCCAACTTGGCAAACTAACTGGTTTGGGGATTACTCATAGGAGTGGGGGTGAGAAGTTCCTTATAGGAGCAGGGATAGCTCAAAGAAATCACCTGAAACCTGTCCATCTATCCGAGCATGGACATTGACTCAGAAAAAAGAAAAAAATGCTTGAACCCTGCAACTCTCTGTACATTTTTCAGGCACCTTAATAGGCCATAGAGTCTCTTCTCCTCAGCAATCCTTAGAGCTTATAAAGTTTGAGAGGTGAGGGATTGTACATCTGATCAGCTTCAGGGACTAACTGAGCCTTTTGAGTTGTTTACTTCCTGAGTCTTAATGAGCCTCCCTTTAGAAGTCCCTGAGTGTTTTCCAGATTTATTTTAGGGTATTCTGAGTCTTCGGGCATTTCCTTCCAGGACAGAATGACTTAGAAAATTGCTACACAACAACCCAAACAAGTGTTTATCCACATTCAACCATCGGGCTGTTCACAGGATGTCACAGCTATGGTCCAATAGTCCCTTTTAACTGCTGTATCTGTTAGCAGAACTTGTCAGCATCTGAATTCATAGGAATGCAGATTGTGAGCCTTTTGAGGGGCACAGAGGTTTCCCCAATTCTTCACAGGAAAGCTACAGGCCAGGCACTGTGTTCAAGTCCTAAGCCCTGTGGCAGTTCCTGGAGGAGCAGCAGGTGGAACTGAGAGAGAAAAGAGAGTTGCGGCAGAAACCTCCCAAAGGCTCTGGCCAGCCCAAGTATGGCAAACATGGCTTTGGCAGGCCTTGCCTTTCTCCCCAAATTCCTCTGCAATGCCAACATGAGTGGTAGACAAGTCTGTAAAGACAGGGTTGTGTCTGCTACCACGTGACATTAATGGCAGCTATGGAGTCAGCAGTTTCAACTCAAGATCCAGTGTCTGAATATCATGTGGACTAGGTACACCCCTTTCATAAGAGCAATATGTCTGTAGAAGAAGGGGCTTGATTAAAAGTGCACATGTAACTTACCTCTGGAATCTCTGGGGTGGCAAAGCCCTACACAAAGTTATGAAAAGTAATGGACATAATCTTGGATATTAAAGGCATACATGGAAACCTGAGGTATATACAGATAAACTAGGGTTGAAATTCTATTTAATTCTCATACATTTCCATCAGTTTTTTCGGTTCACTAGGCAATGTCACATAGTCATACTGCTGTCCATACTTTATAGGTGTTAAAGCTTGAGTTTCAGTGACTGTCAGCAGTTTTATAATAGCAATTTTTAATTTTTTGGATTTTTTTCATTGCATGTGTGTGAGTGTTTTACATCATATGCATATATGTCCACTACGAGCATGCCTGATGATCTAGGAAATCAGAAGCGAGCATCCAATCCCCTGGAATTAGAACCACAGGTAGTTTTGAGTCACCATATGGGTGCTGGAAGTATTGAACCTGAGTATTCTGAAAGAGTGACACAAATGCTCCTAACTGCTGAATCATCTCTCCCACCCTACATACCATCTTCTATGACCACAAAAACATCATCTATTCAGTGAATATGAAGGGAGATTTAATTCATCTAGTTGGGACTGGGGATATGATTCAATTGGTAGAGTGTCTATTATGCCCAAGGCCCTGGATTTGATCCCAAGTACATGATATAACCTGGCATGGTGGAACAAACCTGTAATCCCATGGGAGGTAAAGGATCAGGAATTCAAGGTCACCCTCTGCTATACAGTAAGTCTGAAGCCAACATGGATACATGAGACTACCCAAAAAGTGAGGAGCTTGAGAGATGGCTAAGTCAACAAAATGACTTCCATGCAAGCACCAGGATATGAGTTCGGATCCTCAGAACATACACAAAAATTTAGTTGTGTGCCTGTAACCCCAGCCTGGTGAAGACAGGCAGATCTCTGAGGATCACTGGTTCATCAGCCTAACCTAATCAGTAAGTCTCTGACTGAGTTCAAAACATAAAAGTGAAGGGACTGGAGAGATGGTTCAGTGGGTAAGAGCAATTGCTTTTTGTTGTTGTTGTTTGGTTTAGGGGGCTTGGTTTTTTATTTATTTATTTGTTTGTTTGTTTGTTTGTTTATTTATTTTAGACAGGATTTCACTATGTAGCCTTGGCTGACATCAACCTTACTATGTAGACCAGCAGGCTGGCATCAAACTCATAGAAATACACTCGAGTCTACCTCCCAAGTGCTAGGATGGAAGACATGGGCCACCAAACAGGGCCTGTTTGCTGTTCTTGCAGAAAACTGGAATCCAGTCTCTGGCTCTCACCACAGGAGGCCTGGAACTCCAGCAATCTGGTTGGTGTTCAGATTCTTGCCTAAGATTTCCCCCACAGTGTATGTGTCTTCTAGAACTAATACTCATTCTGATCACAGCAGGGCCAAACCAGGAGTCAAGTCAAGTGTAGGGACACTGTGAGGAAGTTCCCTTTCTGCTCTCCCAACCAAAGAACACAAACTACATGAAAACAGGGAGGAATTAATGTGTCCTAACTGTTAACAACTTAATGAGCTCACCTAAATCCAAAACCCTTTTTATATTTTTTTTTATTTTTATTGAGCTCTACATTTTTCTCTGCTTCCCTCCTTTTTATACCTTTAAAATGTAAAACCAGGCTAGGTGAAAAAACTCAGTGTATGAGGTACTCACCACATAAGTTTGAGGATCTGAATTTAACCCCTAAAATCCATGCATAAAAAGCTATGCCTATACCATATGGTAATGGCTCATGTCTTTAATCCCAGCACTTGGGAGGCAGAGGCAGGTGGATCTCGGTGAATTTGAGGCCAGCCTTGTCTACAAAGTGAGTTCCAGGGTAGCCAGGATTACACAGACTGAAACCCTATCTCAAAAATCAAAAAAAAAAAGAATGAAAAGAAAAGAAAAAGAAAAAACATGCCTGTCACACCAGTGATGGGAGACAAAGAACACAAAGACAGGAAGATTCCCTTGGGGTTACTGGCCAATCAATGTAGCCAAATCAACAAGCTCCAAATCCAGTGAGAGACCCTGTCTCAAAAAATGAAGCGGTCATAGGAAGCCTACCCCATTCTTAACAGAAGCAGGGGATGAATGGATTGTGGGGGTGCGGTGGGGGAGGAAATGTGAGAAGAGGAGAGAGAGGAAACCATGTCAGAATGTAAAATAAATGAATAAATTTAATAGGTAGATAGATAGATAGATAGATAGATAGATAGATAGATAGATAGATGATAGATGGATGAATAGATGATAGATAGATAGATGATAGATAGATAGATAGATAGATAGATAGATAGATAGATAGATAGATAGATGATGGATAGATAGATAGATAGATAGATAGATAGATAGATAGATAGATAGATAGATGAAGTGAGGTGGAGAACGATTGAGAAAGACACTTGATATTCACCCTTGGTCACAAATGCACAGTTACACACACACACATACACAAGAGCAAACACAAAAAAAGAGCAAACAGACACACAATCATACACAAGATATAAAATCCATCTGTAATTAATCATGTTTTTCTCTGAAAAATATACTTAGTTAAAAGGTTCTTGTAGCTATATGTAATATGACTTTCCCCTGTCCTATCCACATAAAGGCCTGTTGTCTCACAGAGTGAGACAGCCTGGTCATTCCTTGAGTTAAAACCCAGGCAGCATTAAGGTTAACTCACAGTGTAAGGTCTTAGCCTATAAGTGGAGGGAAGATTTTGTGAACCTTTGTCCATGTAAGGTAATAATTTCCCATGTGAAGGAACATGTACACTGAGAACTGAGCTGAAGACATGAAGATAGACACTGTGTACCAGAAGTGCATTTATCACTTCATGCAGTGTGTACTTTGAGTAGACAGATGACTCACAGTCAGGTGTAAGACACAGCTGAGTAACAGCTAAACACAGCCCTGGTTGCAGATAAGAACAGTTGATAATGAAAGTACATTGAGCTGAAATTAATCACACAGGTATTAGAAACATACACCCTTATCAATATTGAATTGATTATCTTTTTCTAGTCCCTACCAAGTCAAAGTTTGATCTTTGATAACAGTTAAGAAATAATTAAGCTTAGAAATAAATATAATCATGCTTATTGATCTGCTCCAAGTTTTACTACAAAGCCTGGGCTCTGAGAATCCCAGAAGAGTGTGTGTGTGTCTGTATGCGCGTGCGCGTGCGTGCATGTGTGCTCCCACATATGTATAAAGTGCTTTTTATTAAGATAAAATCTCTCACAAAATCAACTAAGCAGATCTCATAGAGACTCAGAGAGACTAAAGCAGTGATCAAGGAGCCTGCATGGGTCTGTGCCAAGCCCTCTGCATATGTTATAGTTGTTTAGTTTAGGGATTTTGTAGTACTTCCAACAGTATGAGTAGGGGTTGTCTCTGACTCTTTTACCTGCTCTTGGGACATTTTTTTTTCTTGTACTGCGATTCCTTGTCCAGTCTTGATATAAGGGTCTGTCTAGTCTTATTGCATCTTGTTATGTCCTATTAAGTTGATATTCCTAGGAGGCCTGCTCTTTTCTAAAGGGAAATGGGGGAGCAATAGATTTGGGGAGAAGGGTTACATGGAAGAGTGGAGTGAGGGGAAACTTCAGTTGGAATGTATTGTATGAGAGAAGAATAAGAATAATATAAATTATTAAATGTTTAAAAATTTTCTTTTCATAGGTGTGTGCACATGTGTGGGTGCATCTGTATATGTGGAGATGCACGTGAGGGTAGGGAGGTTTGTGTGTATGTGTGCACATGCCTGTGGAAGGCCAAGGTTGGTGTTGCGAGTCTTCCTTGGTTACTCTCCACTTGTTCTAGTTTGACTTCTCACGCTGTGATTAAAAACCAAAAGCAGCATAGGAGGGAAAGGACTGTTTGGTTTACACTTCCACATCACAGTCCACCTTTGAGGAAAGTCAGGGCAGGATGTCACTCGGAAAAGTAGAGGCAGGGACTGTGGAGGGCTGCTCCTTGCTGGGTTGCTCATTGGTTTGCTTGCAGATCCATGCTTCATTACCTTTATATAGCCCAGAACCACATGTCCAAAGAATGGTGCTGCCCACAGTGAGATGAGCCCAGCATCAGTTAATAATCAAGACAATCACACATGCATGCCCATAGGTCAATAGTATCTGGCAACTCCTCAACTGAGGTTTTCCCTGTCACACCGCGCCAGGCTGAAAATTAAAGCTAACCACCATTGCCTCATATATTGAAACAGGAGCTGTCAATTGAACCTGGAGCAAGCCAATACAGCTAGTCTCACCAGCCAGCTGTCTCTAGGCATCCATATCTCTGCTTTCCAAGGACAGAATTACAGGGGCCTGCCACACCCAAATGAGTTCTGAGGATCTCAACTCCAGCCACCATACTTGTGCGTAGTACTTTAGCTGCAAGGCCATCTCCACACCCCGGTTGTTTCCTTTAATTGTACAGATTAATTACGTTTTCTGATACCACAATATATGCCTACTTGATCATATCAATCCATTCTCATTCTGTCTACATCCTCTTTGCTCCCATCAGCCACTTTTCACTCTGATAATCCCTCTTCCATTTTCAGGGTGTTATCGCTGAGATCTACAATAACCTCAAGTGCTCAAATATCAAAAGCTTGAGTCTCAGTGTGACAGAGTTTAGACACAAAGCCTTTGGGAAGTGATTGCCCATGGAGGGTCTGATGTCATCAGTGGATCAACCCACCAATGGATCCATAGTTTCACAGACAACTAAGGATTATGGGAGACTTTAGTATGCACTACTAATTGTGCTGCTGCCATGCTCTGCCAGGAAGGGCTGACTTCGGGAGTTCCTAAAAGTTTGAGTCTGGACATGAAAACAAGAATGAAAAAGTAGTAAAATATGAAAGTAATATGTTTATTATAGTAATACCAGGAAGGGGCAGAAAGGACACCAACCATCCTCAGTACTGTCTTCCAGAAACCAATATTCAGAAGGAACAATGGTGGGGAATAAGAGATGGGAGACAAGAAGCACACACAGTCAAGTAGTTATTTAGAAGTTTTGTTGCTTAGAAGTTTTCTCCAGATTGGCCACACATGTTTGACAACAATAAGAAAGCAGTTGTTGCCCGGGGGCAGTTTCACCTCTAGTAGAAAGAAACATCATGCCTGCTGTTCTTGGAATCCAAGATGAAAGGAGGAGAATGTGACTCACAGAAAAGGACAAGTCAGAACAGTAAGATAGAACTAATTCCTTTAGAGTTAGTACAATTTGACTAGGGGAATCTGGGCTGTGCCCCAGTGATGGGGAGCAGGATGATGCAAACCTGGTCATTGGCAACAAGCTCATTACTGTGTCCCCATAAATCTTGAAAATATCTTAACCATCTCGGTGTCTTCAGCCTTGAATAAGGATTATTATTTATCTGATTTCTTCCTAAGTGATTCTTATGTGTACATGCAGAGTTGAACAAAACTCCAATCCAAAAATGAGATACAAAATGGAGACTTAGATGGCACACTTTCATCCTCTCTCTGGAACGTCTCTGTTTACTAGAAGATGCTACCTCTAAAGTTGGAGAGAGTAGGTTACAGGGGCCAGGTTCTTGAGGACATAGTTTCTTCCCTAACTGCTTGTGTCTCTTCCTGACTGCCATAAGGTGATCAGCTGTGCTATACCATGTATTCCTGACTCACCACAGTTGTAAATAAAGACCCAAATGGCTATGGACAGAAATCCTGACAAAAAGAGTCAAAATGTTTCTTCCCTTGAGCTTCTTTTTCTTGGGTCTCTTAATAGCAGAAAACTATCTAATGCAAACAACTGAGAAATAAGGTAGTTGGTGTCTCTAAACCTAATGCTGTGATTCACAAGCTTTTAGAATTGATTTGTGGTAGATAATTAGAAAATATACAAACTCATGGAAGCTGAAAAACTCACACCTGGATGAAAGTTAGGCCAAGACAGAAATCAAGAAGGAAATTCAAACTCTTTAGACTTCAATGAAAGTAGAAATACAACATACCACACTTGTAGGACATGGTAGAGGCAATTTTGAAGAAACAAGTTCATAGCACTATGTACCTACATTAAAACACTAGAGTGTTCTTCCATTAGTAACTTAATTACTCACTTGAAAGCTCTAGAAAAATAAGAAAAAATAATACCTAGAAAGAGTAATTGGAAAGAAACAATCAAACTCAAGGCTGAATTCAGTAAAACAGGAGCCAAAAATAAAAAAAGCAATAAAGAGAATACTGTAAAAACTCTGCATACCACCAAACTGGAAAACCCAAAAGAAAAGGATGATGATCTTCCTTTTTTAATGTTTTTAATTTAAATAGACTTGCATCACTTTCCCCCTCTCTTTTCTCTCCCCAATCCCCCAGTCACCATCCTGTGATTTCCTCTTACATATTAAATTAACCCATTTTTATTATTTTATATTTTACCATGAGATTCATGGCCTACCAGCAAAATCCAGTGTGTCTGTCTCTGGTGGTGGCTCCATGGCCTCTCTCTGACTCTGCCTCCTTTCTCCCAGCAGTCAGTTTAGTTTTCCCCACCTACCTCTATTCTGCTCTGTGCAGGCCCAAGACAGTTTCTTTATTCATGAACCAATAAAATCAACACATATACAGAAGGACTTCCCACAGCATTAAATATTTAAATAATATCAAGTTTAAATAAAATGTGCCTACTCTTCCAGAATTTTATGCCCAGGACACATATAAAGAAAAAATTTGATGATATTACACTAAAGTTACTGTATATTTTGTAAGATATCTGATTTAAATACTCATTAAGGAAGAAAAGTAGGAAGAAGCAAAAAAGGAGAAAAGCAGAAGCAGAAGAAAAACAGAAGGGACAGGAGGAACGGAGAGATTGAAGGAAATAAAGAGAAAGAAAGGAAGAAAGGAAGGAAGGAAGGAAGGAGATATAGGGAGGTAGGTATTGTGATATTTCATTTGTATTTTAATAAATAACACTTGCCTGAAGACCAGAGAGTAAAACCTCATTGATCAGTCTTATAGACCAGGTAATGGTGACACACACTTTTAATCCCAGCAGCCTCACTAGTTTGCCATAGAAATCATGCAGTAGTGTTACACACCTTTAATCCCAGCCCTAAAGAGGAATATAAAACTGGGGCAGACAATTTTCAGACAGTCTCTTTCTGAGATTCCTGGAAGCAGAATTGCCACTTCAGACTGAGGTAGAAGTAAGAGCCAGTGACTGACTGTTTTGCTTTTCTGACCTTCAGATTGGACCCCATATCAGTCTCTGAGTTTTTCCTCTGGTAGGAGGAAGGAAGGAAGAAATAGAAAAGGAAATGAATGAAGCGAAGGAGGGTTGGGAAAGAGAGAAGGGAGCTAGCAAGAAGAAAAGAAAGACTGGAAAAGTAGTCAAAGAAAAAGGAATCAAGAGGAGAGAATTATGCAGGGCAAAGGGAAAACAAGCTTCCAATAACAGCAGGTGTGCTATCCTCAGAGCCCAATGAGCACATGACCAGCAGAAGTATTAGTTGAGGCAAGAACTCACTTTTCTTCTATTGGCCTCATTTTTGTCAGAAAATGAATATGTCACTGGGCTAAATGCACTTTTCTTATTTAAAGATAGATCTTCTTAAACTGGGTGTGGTGGCATAGGCACCGGGAGGAGTGATCAGAGAAGACTCTCCCCTGCCTACACCTGAAGGAGCCACAGTCTCCAACTACACAAATCGGAGGAAAAGAAATCCCCCCGAAACATGGATTCCACCCATTCTGATTGGAAGAAGAGATGGAGAGACAACAGGGTAAAAACACACTCAACAACATAAAAAGCAATATACCAGAAACTAGTGGTTCTACACCTGCAAGACCTGAACATCCCAATACAGATGAAGCAGAAGAAAACAACCTTAAAACTAACTGTATGAAGATGATTAAGACCCTTAAAGAGGAAAGAAAATTTCCCCTTAAAGAGATGGAGGAAAAGACAACCAAAAACTTGAAAGAAAACAACAAATCACTTAAAGAAAACCAAGAAAAGGCAATCAAACAGGTGAAAGAAGTAGTTCAAGACTTAAGAACTGAATTGGGGGGGGAGGAGATAAATTTAGAAATGGAAAATTTGAGTAAACAATCAGGAACTACAGATGCAAGCATAACCAACAAAATGCAAGAGATGAGAAAAAGAATCTCAGACATTGAAGATACAAGAGATTCATCAGTTAAAGAAAATGTAAGGACCAACAAATTCTTAACACAAAATATCCAGGAATTATGGGACAGCATGAAAAGACCAAACCTGAGAATGACAGGAATTGCAGAAGGAGAAGAATTCCAGCTCAAAGGCACAGAAAATATATTCAACAAAATTATTAAAAAAAAACTTTCCCAACCTAAAGAAGGATATGCCTATGAAGGTACAAGAAGCTCACAGACCACCAAATTGACTGGACAAGAAAAGAAAATTCCCTCACAATATAATAATCAAAATACTGAACATACAGAATAAGAAAGAATATTGAGAGCTGCAAAGAAAAAGTGCCAAATAACATATAAAGGCAGACCTATCAGAATTACAGAATTACACGCAACTTCTCAATAGAAACCGTGAAAGCCATAAGGTCCTGGTCAGGTGTTATACTAACACTAAGAGACCATGGATGCCAGCCCAGCCTACTATATCCAGCAAATCTTTCAATCAACATAGACAGAGAAAACAAGATACTCCATGACAAAATCAGTTTTAATTATGCCAATCCACAAACCCAGCCCTACAGAAAGTAGAAAAGGAAAACTCCAACCCAAGGAAGGAAACTACACCCACAAAAATGCAAACAATAGATAATCCCTCACCAACAAATCCCAAAGAAGAGAAACACACACACAGGTACTATCAATCACTGGTCATTAATAATCCTTAATATCAAAGGACACAAATCACCTATAAAAAGATACAAGCTAAGAGATTGGATATAAAAATATAAACAGTCCTGCTGTGCACAAGAAACACACCTCAACTTCAAAGACAAGTATTACCTAAGAGTAAATGGTTGGGAAAAGATTTTCCAGTCAAATGGACCTAAGAAACAAGCTGGTGTAGCTACCCTAATATCTAACAAAATAGACTTCAAACTAAAATTACTCAAAGAGATGAAGAAGGTCATTTCCTATTTATCACAGAAAAGATTCACCAAGATGAAGTCTCAATCCTAAACATCTATGTCCCCAAATACAAGGTCACCCTCAATTGTAAAAGAAACATTACTAAAGTTTAAGTCACACATCAAGCCCCACACACTAATAGTGGGAGACTTCAATACCCCCATCTCACCACTGCATAGGGCTGCCAGACAGAAATTAACAGAGAAATAGAGGATCTAACAGATGTTATGACTCAAATGTGCTTAACCGACATCTATAGAACATTCTACCCAAACACAAAATAATATACTTTCTTCTCAGTACCTCATGGAACCTTCTCTAAAGTTGACCACATACTCGGTAACAAAGCAAACCTCAAAAGATACAAAAAAAATGGAATAATACCCAGTGTCTTATCGAACCATCATGACTTAACTTTAGTTAAGCAACAACACAGATACAGAAAGGCCACAAACTCAGAAAAGTTAAACAATGCTCAATTGAATCACCACTGGGTCAAAGAATAAATAAAGAAATTAAAGACTTTCTAAAATTCAATGAAAATGACCACAAAACATACTCAAACTTATAGGACACATTGAGAGCAGTGCTAAGAGGAAAGTTCATAGAAATAAGTACCTGCTTAAAGAACGTTGGAAAATCCTACACTAACAAATTACCAGAACACATGAAAGCTCTGAAACAAAAAGAAGCAAACTCACCCAGAAAGACTAGACAACAGGAAATAGTCAAACTGGGGACTAAAATCAACAAAATAGAAACAAATAAAAACAATGCAAAGAATAAATGAGACAAAGAGTTGGTTCTTCGAGAAAATCAACAAAATAGACAAACCTTGATCCAAACTAACCAAAAGGCAGAGAGAGAATATCCAAAATAACAAAATTAGAAATGAAAAGGGGGACATAACAACAGACACAGAGGAAATCAAGAGAATCATCAGATCATACTTCAAAATCCTGTACTCCACAGAATTGTAAAACTTAAAGAAAGTGGACAATTTTCTTGATAAGTATCACATACCAAAATTAAATCTAGACCAGATAAGCAATTTAAAAAGACCTATAACCTCTGAAGAAATAGAAATAGTCATTGAAAATCTCCCAACCAAAAACAGCCAAGGACCAAATGGCTTCAGCATATAATTCTACCAGATTTCCAAAAAAGAACTAATGTCAATACTCCTCAAATTGTTCCACACAACAGAAACAGAAGAAACATTGCTAAACTCTATGAGGATACAGTTACCCTGATACCCAGACTGTACAAAGACACAACTAAGAAAGAGAATTACAAACCAATCCCTCTCATGAATATTGATGCAAAAATGTTCAATAAAATACTGGCAAACAGAATCTAAGAACATATCAGAAGAATCATCCACCATGACCAAGTAGGCTCCATCCCAGAAATGCAGGGATGCTTCAACATATGAAAATCCATCAATATGATCTACCATAAAATAAACTGAAATAAAAATATTATCATCTCATTAGTGTTTGGGTCCAAGAGAAGCTCCCAAAGAAGAACTGACAGCCACGTGTGTAATAATAAGTGCACTCTACTAATTCCAACATTGAGGTGGCACTTGGTACCCCCAAAGAAGGTCACAAACTCCTTTTAAGTGGAGTTAGTGGAATTCCAGGGAGGAGGGAGATTAATTTGGGACTGATTGGTGGAAGAAAGATTACTATGGGGGCTGATTGGTAGAAGGTCCTAGTGGTCAGGGATCTTTCAACAGCAGGGTAGGGAAAGCTATATTTAGTTATCAGGAGACTGGGGGCACCTGCTGAGCCAGCAAAGGGTCTTTGGGGGCCTGCTGAGTCAGCAAAAGGGGCCTTGGGTACTTTCTGAGCTAGCAGAAGGTTGTAGTTTTTCTGAGGAATGTCTGTTTAGCTCTGTCCCATTTTAGTGAACCCAAAATAAGGCTTAGATTTCTGTCAGGCTACTAGGAGAGCCTGGTCTGCCCACCCTCCCAGTTCTCTCAAGTAGATAGCAAAAAAGCATTCAACAAAATTCAACATCCCTTCATTATAAGGGTCTTGAAGAGATCAGGCATACAAAGAACATATCTAAACATAATAAAAGCAATATACAGCAAGCCAAGAGCCAGTATCAAATTATATGAAAAGAAACACAAAATGATTCCACTAAAATCAGGACCAAGACAAGGCTGTCCACTCTCTCCATATCTATTCAACATAGTAATCGAAGTTCTAGCTAAGGCAATAAGACAACAAAAGGAGAAAAGGGGGATACAAACTAGAAAATAAGAAGTCAAACTTTTGCTAATTGCAGATGATATGACAATATACATAAGTGAGCCCAACAATTCTACCAGGGAACTACTACAGCTGATAAAAAAAAAAACCTTCAGTAATATAGCAGAATACAAGATTTAACTCATAAAAAAAAAACAGTAGCCCTCCTATATACAGATAAAAAATGGGCTGAGAAAGAAATCAGAGAAACATCACCCTGTTTTATAGCAGCCACATGAAATAATATAAAAATAACTTGGGGTAACACTAACCAAACAAGTGTAAGACCTGTATGAGAAGAACTTTAAGTCTTTGAAGAAAGAAATTTAAAAAGATATCAGAAAATGGAAAGATCTCCTATGATCTTGGATAGGTATGATCGACATAGTAAAAACGGAAATCTTACCAAAAGAAATCTATAGATTCAGTGCCATCCCCATCAAAATCCCAACACAATTCTTCACAGACCTTGAAAGAACAATTTTCAACTTCATATGGAAAAACAAAAAACCAAGGATAGCCAAAACAATCCTGTACAATAAAGGAACTTTGGGTGGCATCAACATCACTGACTTCAAACTCTACTACAGAGCTAAAGTAATGAAAACAGCTGGGTATTGGCCTAGATAGAGACAGGAGGGCCAATGGAATCAAGTCAAAGACCTGAATATCAGTCTACACACCTATGAATGCCAGATTTTTAACAAAGAAGCAAAAATTTTTAGAGTGGAAAAAGGAAAACATCTTCAACAAATAGTGCTGGCATAACTGGATATCAACATATAGAAGAATGAAAATAGATCATATCTATCACCATGCACAAAACTCAAGTCCAAATCAATCAAAGACCTCAGCATAAAACCAACAGCATTGAACCTCATAGAAGAGAAAGTGGAAAGTAGCCTTGAATACATTGGCAGAGGAGACAATTTCCTAAATATAACTCTAGAAGCACAGACACTGAGAGAAACAATTAATAAATGGGACCTTCTAAAACCAAAAAGCTTCTGTAAAGCAAATGACACCATCAACAAGACAAAATGGCAGCCTACAGAAAGGGAAAAGATCTTCACCAACCTCACATCAGACAGAGTACTGATCTCCAAAAGATATAAAGAACTCAAGAAACTAGACATCAAAAGAACACATAATCCAATAAAAATTATGGGGTACAGACCTAAACAGAGAACTTTCAACAAAGAAATCTCATATTGCTTGAAGGACACTTAAGGAAATGTTAAATATCCTTAGCCATCAGAGAAAGGCAAATTGAACAACTCTGAGATTCCATCTTACACCTGTCAGAATGGCCAAGATCAAAAACATTGATGACAGCTTATGCTGGAAATAATGTGGAGTAAAGGGAACACTCCCCCATTGCTGGTGGGAGTGTAAACTTCTACAGCCCCTTTGGAGATATTATGGAAATTTCTCAGAAAATCAGGAATCAATCTATGTCAATACCTAGCAAGTGTGGTAACTCTTGGGCATATACCCAACAGATGCTCAATCGTACCACAAGGACATTTGCTCAGTTACATTCATAGCAATATTATTTGTAATAGCCAGAACCTGGAAACAACTTAGATGCCCATCAACAGAAGAATGACTAAGGAAAATGTGATATATTTACACAATGGAGTACTGCTCAGTGGTAAAAAATAATAATAATAATAATAATAATAATAATGGCGTCTTGAAATTTGCAGGCAAACCGACAGAATGAGAAAAAACATAGTGAATAAGGTAACCCAGAAGGATAAACATAATATGTACTTACTCATAAGTGACATGTAGATGTAAAGCAGAGAATAGCCAGCCTTCAGTCCACAATCCCAGAGAACCTAGATAACAAAAAAGACCCTAAGAGAGACATTCATGGATCTGCCCAGGAAGGAGAAAAAGCCAATATCACTTGAGTAAAATAGGAGTGTGGGGAGAGGGGTTAGAAGGTGAGAGAGAAGGAAAGAAGGAGAGTGGGGAAAATGCGTAGCCCAATTAAAAACAAAATATAAAATGAAAATTTTAAAAAGAGATACGGAACTTGGCATGAAGCCCATTATGAGGCTGCATGCTATAACTCAGATGCCAGCTGATTGTAAAGAAAATGCAGAAATCAAGGTGGCATTGATTCTCTTCATGTATGGGGGACTCTAGGCATTCACCAAACTTCTCATATCCTCCTAGCCACCAAAGTTCAAAACTTACTCACTTCCCAAAATAGACAAAAGAAAGAACGTGTGTGTGTGTGTGTGTGTGTGTGTGTGTGTGTGTGTGTGTGTGTGTGTGTCCCGACCAGCAGGACATGAACAGAGTCCCTAGTAACCTGGAATAGAGGAAATGGAGAGACAAGAGACACAAGAAAGGACAGCTGCTTTCTGATCAAGCTGTCAACTTTATTTTTCCTCAGGAGCTGCTATATAGCAAACAGGCAGTGGGGAGGGTAGAATGCTGGAATGTCAGGTCTGGAGACATTTCTGGCTGAGAGAAAGAGACAATAACTAACAAAGGAAATGCTAATTGCTTCTGAAGCCTGGGGCCTGCAGGTCTCACAGGGAGATAAGATACTGGGTTAATTTCCTAGGCCTGGAACTACAGAGGCTTCTGAATAGTTTACTTGTGAACTTAAGATGGCTATAACCAAAATACAGGTCTTTGCTTCCAGTGCATGTATGTGTGTGTGTGTGTGTGTGTGTGTGTGTGTGTGTGTGTGTGTGTGTGTGTGTGTGTTAATTTGTTTGTTTCTCTTTTGGACTGTATTGGCAAGTTGGTTGTCTTTAAAACAGTGTTACATGTACCCCAGGCTGGCCTAAAACTCACTACATAGCAGTGGGTATCCTGGAATCCCTGATACCACCTCCCAAGTGCTAAGAGTATCATCCTGCACAGCTAAAGCATTGCCTCACAGAAGAATGGACAATTGTATTCATTAGGTAGCAGTGCTCCTCTTATTTGGACATTTTTGCACATTTGGGATATATGGGATAAGGACATGGCTGTGTGGCCAAAAATCTCACTGTGCAAGATTAAGAGCTGGAGTTCAGAGCCCCAGAATGAAATTAAAAGATGAGCAGGCATGATGGTCACCCATAATTCCAATACTGGAGAGAAAAGGACAGAGCATCCCCTGGGAAAACTGACAGGCTAGAACAGTCAGTTGGTGATCTCTATGACTCAATAAAGTGGAGAGCAACAGAAGACTTTGTCAACTTTGAATTTCCCCAAGCACCCTGAACATATGGGTATATGCTCTGATCCACACAGACACACATGTCAACACACATGCAAGTGTGCACGCAACATGCATGCCCACATCTGCAAAAAATGTAACTAAAAAAGTTATGACTTCTGGAATTTGGATGTAACTTGCAGACTATTCAGTGCAATGCTTCTGCTACCTTATTGAAAGCAATTCACTCAGCCAGTGGAAGTCAATGCTTTCCATGAGTCATAGTTGTGAGCTACCAATTTATATGAAAAAGCAATAGCACTCTGATTGCAATGCTTATGTCACAAGGTGCAAGGATTGGAAGATCTAAGAGAGAACAATGGGAACTAGCCTATCCAACTCTATTTTGTCCTATTTCTGCCTCTAACTTTTTCCTTATGAGTTACCCTCCCATGTATTTACCTTGGCCTGTAAGAAAAAAGAGACAGATTGATAAGCATAAAAGAACAAAACTAAGTTCACACAGCAATGAAATCTACCAGACAGATCACTCACACACACACACACACACACACACACAGAGAGAGAGAGAGAGAGAGAGAGAGAGAGAGAGAGAGAGAGAGAGAGAGAGGAGCTATTTCTGATGGTGAGGCTCTATCTCAGAGTAGGAGCAACCACCTCTTGCAAATGTAAACAATAGCAGCAGCAACAACAGCTTTTCTAGATCCCCCTGCAAAAGTGGAAGTCAAAAAGGATTATTTATATCACTGATTTGGTCAAGACTACCTTTCTGCCTACCACACCTGTCTGCTGTGGGAACTCCTTCAGCTCACTTGGGCATCGTCTCTTATGATACAAATGCAGCTGCAAAGTTTGTACATGGCCTTTCTCTTCCAGCTGCTGGATTTGGTTCCTGTTCCACATTCATACAGAAGACAATGATCTGTGAGACCCCTAAATAAATAACCCTTTGATCCTCCCACAACCTAGGTGGAACTCTGAAATACAACTTGTTCCAACACTGAGGGGACATAAGAGGTGTGTCAACAGCCACACAGTGGGACACCCCACTCTCTAGGACCTCAACAGTGGGACAAAACCCCAGGTCCCTCTTCCAACTCCCTTGGTTTTTCTAGCCAGCCAGCAGGAGAGTTCCCTGCAGGCAGGCTCCCCCAGCACCCAAACTGTTCCACCCAACCCTCCAAGCTACTAGCTCTATCCCACCCCAAACTCACCTGTCTTCCTACAACCTCAGTGGAACTCTGAAACACATCTTGCTCCAATTCTTAGGGGACTTAAAGGTGAGTGAACAACCATGTAGCAGGACACTCCACTCTCTAGGACTTCCACAGTGGGAAAAAAAATCCAAGCCCTCCTCCAACTCCTTTGGCTTTTCTAGCCAACCAGCAGGAGAGTTTCCTGCTGGTAGGTTCCCCCATTACCCAACCCTATCCACCTGACCCTCCAAGCTACTAACCCCACCCCACCCCCAAACTCGCCTATCCTCCTGTAACCTCAGTGGAACTCTGAAACACAGCTTGCTCTAATACCAAGCAGACTAAAGAAGTGAGTGAACAGACATGCAATGGGACACCCCACTCTCTAAGACCTCCACAGTGGGACAAAACCCCCAACCTTCCCCCCAACTCTCTCATCTTCTCCAGCAAGCCAGCAGGAGAGTTTCCAGCAAGTAGGCAACCCCAACACCCAACCCCATCCACCCAACCCTCCAAACTCCTAGCCTCACCCCACCCTCAAACCCACCCATCCTCCTGCAACCTTGGTGGAACTCTTGCTACAATACTGAGGGCATTAAGAGCTTGCTACAATATGAGGGGACAAGAGCTTGCTTTAATAATGAAGGGACCAAGAGAGAGGACCAAGAGAGCAAACCAGGAGAGAAGACCAAGAGAGAAAGCTGAGAGAGACCTCACAGGCTTCTTGAGACACAGATATTGACAGTACATAGCAAACCAAAAAAATTCCCACACACTCAGACAGCTACTGCAAGGATTGGACCAAAACGCAAAGACACTGCTGGCCTCATTTGAAGGAAGATATGGGCAGATGCCAATGCAAGAATTCATCCAACAATCTAAAAAGCAACATGGTAACACCAGAACCCAGCAGTCACACAAAAGGAAGACTTGATCATACGAACCCAGAAGAAGGAGAAGAAAATGACTTTAAATGTAACTTTAGGAAAATGATGGAGACATTTAAAAAAGAAATGGAAAACCCCCTTAAAGAAACGGAGGAAAAGACAAACAAAAAATTGGAAGAAATTAAATAATCCCTCAAAGAAACCCAAGAAAAAACAATCAAACAGATGAAATAAACAGTACAAGACTTGAAGAATAAAATAGAGGCAATAAAAATAGACACAAACTGGGGGAATTCTAGATACAGAAAATCTGGGTAAACGAACAGGAACTAGAGAGACAAATATAACCAACAGAATACAAAAGATAAAAGAAAGAATCTCAGGTATTGAAGATACTACAGAGGACATAGACTCATTGTCAAAGAAAACATTAAATCAAACAAATTCTTAACACAAAACATCGAGGAAATATGGGACACAATGAAAAGACCAAATCTAAGAATAATAAGGGAAGAAGAAGAACTCCAGCTCAAAGGCACAGAAAATATATTCAACAAAATAATAGAAAAACACTTTCCCAACCTAAAGAAGGATATCCCTATGAAGGTACAAGAAGCTTACAGAATACCAAATAGACTGGATCAAAAAAAAAATCAGCTTGCCATATAATAATCCAAGCACAAAACATACAGAATAAAGAAAGAATATTAAGAGCTGCAAAGAAAAAGGTCAAGTAACATATAAAAAATTTCACCCGAATTCTCAGTGGAAACCATGAAAGTCAGAAGGTCCTAGGCTGATGTGCTGTAAGCATTAAGAGGCCATGGATGCAAGCCCAGACTACTATACCAGGCAAAGCTTTTTTTCACCATCAGTCTTCCCCAGCCATACAACTGTCAACCACATTCAGAGGGACTAACTTGGTCCTATGCTTGCTCCTTCCCAGTCCAACTGGAGTTGGTGAACTCCCATTAGCTCAGGAAAACTGTTTCAGTAGATGAACTCTTCATGGTCTTGACCTCTTTGCTCATATTCTCATTCCTTCCACTCTTCAACTGGACCTTGGGAGCTCAGTCCAGTACTCCAGTGTGGGTCTCTGCCTCTGTTTCCATCAGTTGCTGGATGAAGGTCCTATGGTGATATTTAAGATAATCATCAATCTGACTACAGGGCAAGGCCATTTCAGGCACACTTACCTCTATTGCTTAGGGTCTTAGCTGGGGTCATCCTTGTAGATTCCTGGGAATTTTTCTAGAGCCAGGTTGCTGCTAACCTTATAATGGCTCCCTCAATCAAGATATCTCTTTCCTTGCTCTCATATCTGTCCTTCCTCCATCTGGACTATCCCATTCCCTCAAGTTCTCCCCAACCCTCCCCTTCTCCCTTCCTTTTCCCTTTCTACCCTTTCTTCTTTCCCACCCACATACTCCCATTTTTGTCAGGAAATCTTGTCTGTTTCCATTTGGACTTGAGTTTGGTGCATGGCAATAGATATGGATCTATTTTCATTCTTCTACATGTTGGCATCCAGTCACACCAACACCATTTGCCAGTATTTTACTGAGTATTTTTGCATCCATATTCATGAGTTAGATTGGTCTGTAATTCTCTTTTTTGTGTTGAGTCACTGTGTGGTTTTGGTATCAGGGTAACTGTAGCCTCATAAAAAGAGTTTGGTAATGTCCCTTCTGTTTCTATTATGTGGGACACTTTGAAGATTATAGGTATTAGCTCTTCTTGGAAGTTCTGGTAGAATTCTGCACTAAAACCATCTGGCCCTGGGCATTTATTTATTTATTTATTTATTTATTTATTTATTAGCTGGGAGGCTTTTGATGACAGTTTCTATTGTCTTGCAGTTTATAAGTCTATTTAAATTGCTCACCTGGTCTTGATTTAATTTTGGTATATGGTATCTATCTAAAAAATTGTCCATTTATTTTACATTTTCCAATTTTGTGGAGTACAGGTTTTTGTAGTATGACCTAATGATTCTCTGTATTTCTTCAGTGTCTGTTGTTATCCCTCCCCCTTTACATTTCTGATTTTGTTAATTTGGATGTTCTTGCTCTCTCTGCTTTTTTGTTCTAGAGATTTCAGGTGTGCTGTTAAATCACTAATGTGAGCTTTCTCTGTTTTCTTTATGTGGGCACTTAGTGCTATGAAATTTCCTCTTAGCACTGCTTTCATAGTGTCCCATAGGTTTGGATATGTTGTGCCTTCATTTTCATTGAATTTAAGAAAGATTTTAATTTCTTTATTTCTTTCTTGACCCAGAGGTGGTTCAATAGTTCACTGTTCAATTTCCATGAGTTTGTAGACTTACTGAGTGTAGTAGTGTTGTTAAATTCTAACTTTAATCCCTGATGATCTAATAAGACACAGGGGGTTACTCCAACTTTTTTGTATCTGTGGAGGTTTGCTTTGTTATCGAGTATGTGATCAATTTTAGAAAAGGTTCCATGAGGTGCTGAGAAGAAGCTATATTCTTTTGTATTTGAGTGGAATGTTCTATAGATGTCTGCTAAGTCCATTGATTCATGACATCTGTCAGTTCTCTTATTTCTCTGTTAAGTTTCTGTCTGGTTGACATGTCCATTGGTGAGAGAGGAGTGTTGTAATCTCCTACTATTAGTGTGTGAGGTTTGATGTGTGATTTAAGTTTTAGTAATGTTTCTTTTACGTGTGTGTGTTCTTGTATTAGGGGCATAGATGTTCAGGATTGAGACTACATCTCGATGAATTGTTCCTGTTATGAGAATATTGGGAACATGGGAGTGGGGGGAGAAGGGAGGGCAGAATAGGAGGAGGAGGAGAGAATGGGAGGGAAGAGGGGAACTTGAGAGGACCAGATAGTCATGATGGGGGAAGGACAGAGACAAAGAGCAAGGAAATAGATACCTTGATGGAAGGAGCCAATATGGGGCTAGCAAGAATCCTGGCACTAGAGAAATTCCCAGTAATCCACAAGGATCACCCCAGCTAAGATCCTAAGCAATAGTAGAGAGGGTGCCCAAACTGGCCTTGTCCAGTAGTCAGATTGATAATTATCATAAATTTCACCATAGAACTTTCATCTAGCAATAATGGAAGCAGAGACAAAGATTCACAGTGGAGCACTGGACTGAGCTCCCAAAGTCCAGTCAAAGAGCGGGAGGAGTGAAAATATGAGCAAAGAGGTCAAGACCATGATGGAAACAGCTTACCTGAGTTAATGAGGACTCACTACCTCTGGTCAGACATAGCAGGAACCAGCATAGATCCAAACTAGCCCCTCTGAATGTAGGTGACAGTTTCATGGCTGGAGCAAACTGTGAAGCCACTGGCAGTGGGACCAGGATTTATCCCTATGCTTGTACTGGCTTTTTGGAACCCATTCTCTTTGGAGGGATACTGTGCTCAGCCGAGATATAGTAAGAAGGGGCTTGGTCCTTCCTCAAAGCAATGTGCTAGACTGTATTGACTCTCCTTGGGAAGCCTTACCCTCTCTGAGCAATGGATGGGTTTGGGGGAGGGAAGTGGAGGGAATGGGAGGAGAAGAGGGAGTGGGAACTGGGATCACTATGTAGAATGAGAAAAGACAGGATTTTTAATAAAATAAAATTTTAAAATGATATAGGTATTAAACATAAAAAGAATGTAATGCAAATTTCTAGTCCTTAAAAATTATTATTGCTAACTATTTAATATAATAAGGAAATATTGGTCAGTAATTAGTCACCTATTACAATTAAACTTGTAGTCATATTAGGTACGCCTTCAAGTTCAAACAGAGCTATATTCATAGAGATAGGTCATCTTCAAACACTTCAGAGATCTACAGAACATACCACTAAAGATGTCTTAATAACATGGGTTCTTTTTTTTCTTTTTTTGACAATGAAATTTGTCTGCTCCTAGAATCACCAATCTACTTCAGAGAAGATGATGAAAATTGAAGAAACTCCACATGGAGTTTGCTTTGTTTGTGACAAAAGTAAGCCACTGGGGAAGAACGTGCCCTTGATTCATTATTCTGTCCTAATGGGACTAGCAGGACACAAAGGGGAGTGACAGCCAACCCTTGCCCAGACAAGATTGGACAGTTCTTCAAAAACACTTTTTCACTTCTGTAAAGCAAAGGGCATGGTCAACAAGACAAAATAGCAGCCTATAAAACAGGAAAAGATCTTCACCAAACCCACATCAAACAAAGGACTAATCTCCAAAATATACAAAGAACTCAAGAAATTTGACTAATCCAATTTTTAAAAATGGGGTATAGTCCTAAACAGAGACCTTTCAACAGATAAATCTCAAATGACTGAAAGACACTTAAGGAAATGCTCAACATCCTTAGCCATCAGAGAAATACAAATCAAAACAACTCTGAGATCCCATCTTACACCTGTCAGAATGGCCAAGACCAAAAACACTGATGACAACTTATGCTGGAAAGGATATGGGGTAAGGAGAGCACTCCTCTATTGCTGGTGGGAGTGCAAACTTGTACAGCTGCTTTAGAAATCAGTATGATGATTTTTTTCAGAAAATTAGGAAACAATCTACCTCAAGACCCATACCACTCTTGGGCATATACCCAAAGGATGCTCAATCATACCACAAGGACATATGCTCAACTATGTCCACAGCAGCATTATTCATAATAGCCAAAACCTGAAAACAACCTAGATGCCCCTCAACTGAAAAATGAATAAAGAAAATGTGGTACATTTACACAATGGAGTACTACACAGCAGTAAAAAAAAAAATTACATCTTGAAATTTGCGTGCAAATGGATAGATCTAGAAAAAAATATTGAGTGAGGTAACCCAGACCCAGAAAGACAAATATTTACTCATTCATAAGTGGCTTTTAGACATAAAACGCTGCAGGTAGCAAAACATCTCTAGCCCAACATCTCTAGCCCAACCCTCATGGGATAACGCTGCAGGTAGCCAGAGATCCACGAGTATGGAGGTCTCTCTAACCCATCTCTAGCCCAACCCTCATGGGATAACGCTGCAGGTAGCCAGAGATCCACGAGTATGGAGGTCTCTCTAACCCATCTCTAGCCCAACCCTCATGGGATAACGCTGCAGGTAGCAAAACATCTCTAGCCCAACATCTCTAGCCCAACCCTCATGGGATAACGCTGCAGTTAGCCAGGTCCTAGTTGCAGCAGTGAGTGGAACTCCCCTAAACTCCCCCTTTGGGAGGGCATCTTAGGAGGTCCCTTCTGGAAGCATCCCAGAGACACTTTCGAATCGAAGACAACTTTTTAAAGAGTCCTCACCACTAGAATACCACTGGTATGAAGGGGAAAAAATGCTTTGTTAAAATGAGTGAATTTTCCTTCAATTCTCTTTAAGTGCTCTCCTTACTGTTAGGAATATTTTCTAACACAAGCTCTCTGCCAACGCACAATAATCCCAATCAAGCCAAATCAGACCAGATTAAAAAATATCCAGGTTCAATTAGACACCTGCGCTCTAGGGTGGCCCTGAAAGAGAACGGGAAGTGGCCAAAGCGACCACCTGAGAGGAAGAGGGAAAACCACATATTTATTTTCTGGGGAGCAGTTTAAATAGCGCGTGGGAGTGGTCTTGACCTTTTCTGGGGAGGGGTCAAGATTTGGCGGGCTACCTTGACCCTCCTTGGGGAGGGGGTCAAGGTTTCAGGGGCACAGGGGAGGGGTCTTCAAAGATGGAGGACGAGGCTGGAATTTACACTTACAATCGTACTTGGCGTTCCTCATTACTTCTAACCAACCATTTAAAAAGACTGCCTAAGAACGCAAACAAGGGTCGATAATATTTTTGCCACTTTCTCCCCCAGTTCTACAGTCTGGCAGTTCGGATCTCTGCCTATTCCAAATGGCTTTCTTTACTATGACTCCTGGAAGTTAAATTGTTAAATTTTACTCTAAAAACTGTCTTGTAGCCTGGAACCCAGGTGCCTGCCCTTGCTGCTCCTCATTTAAAATACAGAGCAGACTTTGCTGACAGGCAGATGACTCCTGTACCTATACCTATGGGCTATCAAACCCTTCACGCTGATTTAAAAACTCAAAGGATGATTTCCCAACATTTAACAATTTCCCCAGGTTGTTTCACCTACGGTTGCACTAAAAATCTGTCTACCCTTCTCTTTATTTCTATATGGTTGAGGATACCGGAGCTCCTGGTTTGTTTACCAAAAATACATACAGGAACTTCCTGTTAGCCCATCCAAGACAAATTCCAGAGAGGGGATGGTCTCTCCAACAGTTTGTAAAAATTCTCCAGGGCTTCTTGCTTCTCTGGGAGAACCCAGATCAACTGCAGAAATGCCACTTCATGCCAGGTGGTGGTGGCGCATGCCTTTAATCCCAGCACTGGGAAGGCAGAGGCAGGCGGATCTCTGTGAGTTCGAGACCAGCCTGGTCTATAAGAGCTAGTTCCAGGACAGGCTCCAAAGCCACAGAGAAACCCTGTCTCGAAAAACCAAAACAGAAAAAAAAAAAAGAAAGAAAGAAAGAAACGCCACTTCATAAATTCTCTCCTTACATCTCCATTCTGTGTCTGCCTCATCATCTACACTCACCCACGCTGCTGTGTCTTTGGCCATCCGACCTGCTCTTTTACTGTCTACAGATTCAGCAACCTGCACTTCTCAGGCCCACCCAGCCAGTCAGTCAGGAAAAAGAAAAGCATGCTGCCTCTTGGTCTTTAAGTTTAAATCCTACAGTCTTCATTTAACTCTAAAAAGCTTTCATCCTAACACTAGGGGTATTTCTTCAGCCATCTAATTGTCTTCTTAATAAATGCCATCTACCTTACAGGTATATATAGAAATATAGCCACTAGTCTTTATTCACTGATTTAAAAAATATCTGAGCTCATGTCTTCTCTATTATCCTGTTATCCTCATAACAGTTTAAAATACACTTTTCTCTTTTTTCTTCACTCATAAAGCAGTTGTTTTGGTCTCTTTACAGTGCCTAAATTGTCTCATGATACATTATAAAGGATTCATAATTACCAATCTCCTTATATATTATATTTCTGATTAGGAGTCCCTTTATAAATTATATTTCTGGTTAAGATCTTTCATTTCCATATTAGAGAATGATGCCTAAGGAAAATATGTAGGTCAAGAAAAATAAATGATTAAAGGTTCAAAATTTTTAAGATAGGTCTAAAGTTATGCTCAAAAGATAAAAACTTAAGTATGCCCTGAGGTTTTGAAAGACCAGGATAAATCCAGACCCCCTAGCAGGAAGAGTAGAGCCAAAAATCTAGGTTAGCCAGTTCTATGACTCTGTTCCAGGAACTGGCTGACCACAAAGTTAGATTATAATCTTGAGAACAATCTTGAGAAACGGAGAGTTACCCCCTTGTGATTATCACTGGTATTTTTGGAATTTTCCAATGACGCCCTCCCTACCCACTTTGGGCTGTAGTTTCTTCCCTTAAATACCCCTTCTCCCAGCTACTGGGGGTCGAACTCCTCTACCCCTGCATGGGATATGAGTCTCAGCCACGACGCACTGGTTCCTGTCAATAAACCTCGTATGATTACAGCAAGGACTGTCTCGTGTGAGGTCATGGGTGGTTGTGTTATCCAGAGACTTGAGTGAGAGTCTCCCAACTCCTGGGGTCTTTCAGTTTCAATAAGTGCTACTTTGTGTCTAAAAGAGTAGTTTGAGATACAAAATGCAAAAGTTTAGGTTTGAGTATCAGTAATGATTCTATAGAGGCTACATGTAAAGGTTTTTTAAGTATGGGGATATAAAAAACAAAACAAAAACAATGTTTTCGAAAGAAAAAGGGTAACCTGAGATATGTAAAATACAAGTTATTGGGATATGTCAAAACAAGTTATAAAGATCTGGAGAGTAAAAGGCTTGTGTAATGATAAAAAGAACATGACTTAAATGTGAAACATATATTTCACATTTTCTTCTCCTATGATATTGCTATATTAAGCTTTCAAAAGTTCAAATTTTAACAATAATATTCTGATAAAGTTAAGCAATAACTGCTTATTGTTTTAGTCACAAGCACAGGATTCTAATTTTTCTTTGATCATTTCTCAACTTAAAAATACTCCTGAGGACCTCCACAGGGGCAAGCCTGAGCCAGCAACCTCAGCTGAAGCAGGCCCAAGGCAATGACCTCCACAGGAACAGCTACAAGGGAGCGATCACTGAGGAAGCAGGCCTAAGCCAGACACCTCTGCGGACCAGGTGCAAGTCAGGGACTTCAGAGAGAGCAGGCCTTAGCCAGACTTCTGCAGGATTGGGCCCAAGCCAGGGACATCTGTGGGAACAGGATTGAGCCAGTGAACTCAGCCAGAGCAGGTCCAAGGCAACAACCTCCACAGGAGAAGGTACAAGGATGCCACCACTGAGGGGGCAGGCCCAAGCCAGAGACCTCTGCGGGACCAGGCACAAATCAGTGACCTCTGAAAAAGTAGGCCTGAGCCAGCTACCTCCACCAGAGGAGGCCTGAGTCAGCAAATTCTGCTGGAACAGGCCCAAGGCAAGGACCTCAGCAGGAGCAGCCCCAAGCAAGCAATCTCCATGGGAGCAGCTCTGATTACAGAGTGAACCCCAGGAGCTCTGAGTGACCTCCTGAAACACCCAGTGACATCCCGGGGGACTGGAAATGTGGCCCTGACTGCACTACAAGGAATAACCATCTGAGCCTTGTATCCACTGGAACCTGAAGATTAATCACCAGAAACACAGCCCAAACTACACCAATCAAAGGAAAAGATATATAGACAAGGTAAGAACACATTCAACATCACAAAGAGCAATATGACACCAACAAAAACTAGTGGACCTAAAACAGGAAGACTTGAACACCAAATATAGATGAAGCAGAAGAAAATGACCTAAAAAATAACTTTAGGAGAATGTTTGAGGCCCTAAAGGAGGAAATGAAAAATTTGCTCAAAGAAATAAAGGAAAAGACAAAAAAAAAATCAACAAATCCCTTAAAGAAAACAAAGAAAAAGCAATAAAACAGATGAGAGAAAAAATTCAATACTTGAAAACCAAAATAGAGACAATAAAGAAAACAAACTGAGGGAATTACAGAAATGGAAATTATGAGAAAACAATCAGGAACCACAAATGCAAGTATAAACAAAAGAATACAAGAGGTGGAAGAGAGAATCTCAAGCGATGAAGACACAATAGAGGAAATAGACAAACATTAAATCAAACAAAAGCTTAACACAAAATATCCAGGAAATATGGGACACCATGAAAAGACCAAACCTAAGAATAACAGGGTTAGAAGAAGGAGAAGTCCAACTAAAAAGCACAGAAAATATATTCAGCAAAATCATAGAAGAAAACTTTCCCAACCTAAAGAAAGATATGCATATGAAGATAAAATAAGCTTACAAAACACCAAATAGACTGGATCAAAAAAATGTGCCCTCACCACATAATAATCAAAACACTAAATATACAGAATAAATAAAGAATATTAAGTGCTGCCAAGGAAAAAGGCCAAGTAACATATAAAGGCAGACCTATTAGAATTACACCTGACTTCTCAATTGAAACAATGAAAGCCAGAAGGTCGTGGTCAAGCATTATGCAGACATTAAGAGACCATGGATGCCAACCTAGACTACTGTACCCAGCAAAACTTTCAATCATCATAGACAGACAAAACAAGATATTCCATGACAGAACCAGATTTAACCAATACCTAGCCACAAACCCAGCCCTACACACTGTACTAGAAGGAAAACTCAAGCCAAAGGAAGTTAGCTACATCCACAAAAACACAGACAGGAGATGAACTCACAGCAGCAAATCCCAAAGAAGGGGGAAAAACACACAATAACAAAAACTAAAATAACAGGAATTAGCAATCACTGGTCATTAATATCCCTTAATATAAATGGATTCAACTTACCTATTAAAAGACACAGGTTAACCGATTGCATAAGAAAACAGAATCCATCCTTCTGCTGCATACAAGAAACACACTTTGACATCAAAGATAACATCGCTTCAGAGTAAACAGTTGGGGAAATTTTTTCCAATCAAATAGACCTAAGAAACAAGCTGGTGTAGCTATCCTAATATCTAACAGAATAGATTTCAAACTAAAATCAATCAAAAGAGACAAAGAAGGGCCTTCATATTGTCACAGGAAAAATCTCTCAAGAAGAAATCTCAATACTAAACATCTATGCCCCAAACACAAGGGCATCCTCATATGTAAAAGAAACACTACTAAAGCTTAAATCACACATTAAACCCCACACACTAAGAGTGGGAGACTTCAACACCCCACTCTCACCACTTATCAGGTCTATCAGACAGAAAATTAACAGAGAAATAAGGGAACTAACAGACGTTATGAATCAAGTGGACTTAGCAGACATCTATAGAACATCCCATCCAAACATAAAAGAATATACCTTCTTCTCGGCACCTCATGGAACCTTCTCAAAAATTGACCACATACTAGGGAACAAAAAAAATCTCCACAGTTACAAAAAAATGGAATAACCCCATGTATCTTATCAGATTACCATGGCTTAAAAATAGAATTCAACAACAACACTAACTTCAGAAAGCCCACAAACTCATGGAAATTAAACAATACTTACTTGAATCATCAATAGGTCAAGGAAGAAATAAAGGAAGAAATCAAAGACTTCCTAAAATTCAATGAAAATGACCACACAACATACCCAAATCGCCATTAATTTGTGCATCACGACAAGGTCATGGCCTACCAGCAAAGTTTCAGCATGTCTGTCTCAGCAGCAGCTCCATGGTGTCTTTCTGACTCTGCCTCCTTTCTCCCAGAATTCCTTTTAGTTTTCCCTGCCTACCTCTATTCCCTGTGCAGACTCAAGACATTTTCTTTATTAACCAATGGTATTCACAGCATACAGAGGGAATCCCACATCAAAAAAGAAAATAACGATCAAAAAACATACTCCTGATTTTTCATGGAGGCATCTTCTTAATTTATGTATATCCATTCTTCTAAAAAGAAAACAAAAAATGAAATGTTACTGCTTTAACCAAAATTATTTTTAGGTTTCCAAAAACTTGTATTATAACTCAAAGAGTCTCCTTTCTTCTTCCACAACATGGATTTCAATACAGACCACAAGTAATAATAACCTGATATATTTAACATTTTTGCCTCTTAAGAAAGGTTCTTATGAGCTTCAAGAGATCAATTTAGATCCACCAACATTATCACAGGTACAAAAATAAACTCAAATAAATAGTATTTGTCTACAGCTTGTTTTCTACCTGCCTAATTTGGGGGGAACTTTTCCTCTCCCCCTGGCCTAAAATGTCTTTTCTCATCTGTCAAAACTGTGCACTCAAAAATTCCAAATGTGTACCTAAGAGATAAAGTTTCCTCTCTAAGAGTCCTTAACTTCATGTTCTTCCATATAACATATATTTATAACATATATTTGTTCCACCAGACTTATAACCATTTAAAGTGTTACAGATTGCTCTTCCTCTGACCATGGCAGTCATGCAACTACACATGTAATCCCCTGCTTCTTATTACAAAAAAGAGCTGGAAAAGTAATATTCTGTCCTGTCTCTTTAAGAGACAAGCCACGCCCACTCCCTTCCAGCTTCCAGCCTCTGACCCCAACTCACTCTCTCTCTGTCCCATGCTCTCTTGGGGAGGCAGCTATCCCTCCTCTCTCCTCTCTCCCCCTCTCGTTCTCTTTCTCTCTATATATATCTCTATCTCAGCTCTTCTCCCCTTCCCCCTTCTCCCTCCATAACCCCCCACCTGAATAAATATCCAACCTTACTCTGCATGGTGTGCCTATTCGTCTCTCTCTTGCCCACCCCCCCACTGCCACATGGAGACATGGAGACCTGGAGACCAGCCGCATGGTCTCATGCTCCATCCCTGCCTAGGACTGCCCACTGCCAGGGACTTGCTCCATCCTGGGACCAGGGGACCAGCCAGCCGCCCACAAAGCTTGCTGGGGACCAGCCACCTTCCTGCTGCGTGGTCTCCTGTGCAGTCCCTGCCTGGGACTGGCTGCTTCCCACAGCAAGCCACCGGGGGCTCACAGCCTGCTTAGAACTGGCTGCTTACGGCAGCAAGCTGCTGGGGACCCACAGCTCGGGGACTGGCAGCCGTCTCTGCCTTGGACTGGCTGTTCTCAGGCACCTCTCCCCCACTCCCCCTCCCCCCGCTGCCTGCCACCTGCCGCCTGCTGCGCCACACGTGTGGTCTCGGGGACCCGCAGCAAACTGCCGGGATCCCATTAAAGAAAAGAATAACATTGATGCCTTAAGACTCAGGAGATTTCCTGTCCCAGGCCACTCTTCCAGTCTTCCAGGGACCAGAATTGCAACCGGGGGTTTTCTCGAGAACAACCCACGTGTTCCATCTGCCTGAGCACGGCCTCTGTGAACAACACCGGCTTCCAATAGTGAGTGTTCCCATCCTGGCCAGCTTAACCGTTTCCTTGAACCCGAGGAGTTGACCAGTTGAGCTCCCGGCAACCCCCTGGAGTTCTTGGAGACATGGGAATTGCCCCCAACCACGGTCTTCAAGGCAGTGGTTGTTCCCTTCACTGGCATTCACCTGTGGATTGCTTTCCTCAGCTTTAATTGTGTTTGGAATGGCCCGGGACCAATCCACCTGCAACTGAGGGCCTCAGATTCTTCTTTCTCTCTTTTTTTACATTTCTTTTCTTTTTTTTTTCCTCTTAAAAGGCTTCTCAGAGCAGCCTCTGGCCTCTATGGGCCTTACCTTCCCACTCATGGTCATGTCCTGGGGGCACGCCCCTCCATGGGTCTTGGAAGGTCGCACTGATTCACACCCCGCATATAGGGGGAGACATTCTGGTTATAGGCCGTGTGGTGTCACCGTTTCACGCATTTACACAATTTCTGCTGTGGGTAGCAGCCAACCATGTCTGTCTCCTGGCTTTTTTTTTAAATTCCAGCTGGCTTTTTTAATTGCAGCCATGGCATGGTGCAGTTTTTCTGGTTCCAATCTTTTGCTCCCCTCTGCGGCTTGTGGCAGGGCAGCTCAGCCACAGGGCGGATCACACCTCTAGGTCTCTCTTATTAAGCTAAAAATCCCTACATCTCAAAAATTGTGACTTTTCCATACCTTACCACCAAGCCAGGTCAGGTGACCAGGTTCTCCCATCTTTACTAAGTATACCCTGCCTTGTCCCCGGTTTACGTATGTATTTGTCTCCAAATTCCTCTTGCTGACTCTGTTGCATGTATGTTTTATGCAGTGGCATGCCTTTGGTAGGGCCCACCAAAGCATCCACTTCATCCAATTCCTGTTCACTCTCTCTGTGTGTGTTCATACATGTAACTTAAATACACCTATGCTTAATGTTATAATTGCTCATTGCATCTCATTTCAGACTACAAAACAATAAGTCTCATGTTTTAAGCTGGTATATACTTTTAAGTTTCTTATAAAATATATTAAACTGTTCTCTACTATTGTCAGTTCTGCCATTAACCTTCTTTTTTTATTTATGCATAATTTGCTTTTATTTTAACCACAAGAACTTTCTCCAGTTTTGGCAACATTAATAATCAGCAGATTGACATTTTTTCATGTGTACTATAAAATCTTATAAAAATTATTTGATTTGTGATTGTCTCTATTTTGCCATTTTATCCTTTTTAATTTTTAATGCATTTTATTTGGTGAGCAGGTCATGTTGATCTGAGCATTAGAGTGATGTTGAACTTCTTTTTTTTTTCTTTTTTTTTCCATACATTGTTTTGTTTTATTTTTTCCATTCAAGAACATAATTAAAGAAATAAAATTTTTACCTTTCTTCCCCTTCTCCCGGTCCCCTCCCACTACCCCCCCACCCCTCCTCCCTCCCCCTTCTTCCTTGAAAGAGGACATGGTGCCCTGCCCTGTTGGAAGTCCAAGGCCCACCCCCATCCCTCCCGGCCTAGGAAGGAGTGCATTCAAAAAGACTCGGTTCTCAAAAAGATAATACATGCAGAAGAAATAGGTCTGGTGTCATTGTTGATAGGTTCTCCATCTGCCAACTTTCGCCGCCACATTCAGAGAGTCTGGTTTGATCATATGCTGATTCAGACCCAGTCCAGGTGGATTGGTGCGCTCCCATTAGTTCAGGCACACTGTCTCAGTAGGTGGACCAGCCCCTCACGGTCCTAACTTCCTAAATCATCTTCTCCCACCTTCTGCTCTTCACCTGCACCTTGGGGGCTCAATCCATTGCTCTGATGTGAATGTGGGTCTCTGTCTCTATCTCCATCCATCGGATGAAATTTCTATAATGGTAATCAAGATAATCATCAATGTGACTATGGTACAAGGCTAGTTCTGGCACCCTCTCCTCTGCTGCC